>CAIGQQ010031496.1:6610965-6630298 GCA_903798035.1 Danio albolineatus
GGAGTGATTGTAAAAATGTGTCTTGTGCAAATGGGCAAAACTGGTGCAAGTGTCGGTTTAAGTGTCAGAGAGATGAAAGAGTGTTTTCGACAGGTGGTTTGTCAAGCCCACTCACCCATGTGAGGCTCACTTTATAAATGCAAGGTTTTTCATATATAGATATGGAGTGATTGTAAAAATGTGTCTGGTGCAAATTGGCAAAACTGGTGCAAGTGTCGGTTAAAGTGTCAGAGAGATAAAAGAGTGTTTTCTACAGGTGGTTTGTCAAGCCCACTCACCTATGTGATGCACACTCAGAATTGCATAATGTTTCGTGTGGAGGGGGTATCTTTAAATTGTGTAGGATGTGTTTAAAAAGGTATTCTTATGACGCAAAGCTGAATTGTCAGCATCATCCAGTCTTCTGAGTCACATTATGCTTCGGGAATCATTCTGATTTGATGCTCAGGAAACACTCAATATTGCTTAGTTTTAAGGTCAGAGTTTAAAGGTTCAGGACACCCTGGAGTACTTTTTAAAAAAAGATATGTGTGCGTTGAGCATCAGTTTAGACAACGTTAGCACCTGTCAGCTTTAATTGTGGGGAAAACTGGATAATGTTGAGCTTTTGTCAGCTAATTTCATTTTCCAGGTTTAAAATTATTTTTGATAAAAATCGGTGATGTATCGCGAATTTGCTATTGCAGGGATGACGCGTCTGTTTCTCATTATTATTCATAGCTGAGTTTTCTTTCTTTCTTTCTTTCTTTCTTTCTTTCTTTCTTTCTTTCTTTCTTAAATAGTGGCTTACGAAACAAGTAAGTTAATTTCTAAGTAAATTAAATTACCATTTTCAGTCCCACATTATGTTAGGTGGCTTTTATTAATACACTTACATACATGAAATGAATCATTTGTTACAATGTACTTCTTTTTTTTGTGAACATTTTTTTTTTATTATTGCAATTTTTGTTCAATATAGAGATAATACAGCATGTGATTATAATGTAAACAACCCCAAAGTTGCTTGTTAAAAATGTTAACTAAAAATATTAGCCTGGGTTTGTCCGTATTTGACCCATATTTGGGTAAAAAACATCACAACTTTCTTCAGGAAAGTAACATGTTTACTGTAACTTGTAATGCAACAATGTAACATCTTTTTCATTCATTCATTTTCTTTTCGGCTTAGTCCCTTTATTAATCCGGGGTCGCCACAGCGGAATGAACCGCCAACTTATCCGGCATTTGTTTTACGCAGCAGATGCCCTTCCAGCCACAACCCATCTCTGGGAAACACATCCATACATTCTCATTCACACACATACACTATGGACAATTTAGGTTACCCAATTCACCTGTACCGCATGTCTTTGGACTGTGGGGGAAACCGGAGCACCCGGAGGAAACCCACGCAACCACGGGGAGAACATGCAAACTCCACACAGAAATGCCAACTGGCCCAGCCGGGGATCGAACCAGCGACCTTCTTGCTGTGAGGCGAACGTGCTACCCACTAGGCCACCGTGGCGCCACATCTTTTTTCATTTATTACATTTTTTTTCGGCTTAGTCCCTTTATTAATCTGGGGTCGCCACCGCGGAATGAACCGCCAACTTATCCAGCATATGTTTTATACAGCGGATGCCCTTCCAGCAGCAACCCATCAGTGGAAAACATCCATACATGCTCATTCACACACATAAACTACAGACAGTTAAGCTCACCCAATTCACCTATACCACATGTCTTTGGACTTGTGGGGGAAACCGGAGCACCCGGAGCAAACCCACGCAACCACGGGGAGAACATGCAAACTCCACACAGAAATGTCAACTGACCCAGCCGAGGTTCGAACCAGCGGCCTTCCTGCTGTGAGGTGGTTATGCTACTCACTGCACCACTGTAACACCCACATGTCTTTTTTATTGAACAAAACTTTTTGTTACACTGTTGTTTTGTTATAATTTCCTCACAAATAACATCTGTAGGGAGATTGGAGGCAATAACAGAGCCCATATACTGACAAAAGTAACTAAAAGAAATTAATTTTCTTGCTTTGGTTTGTCTGTATTTTACCCAAATTTAGGTTTAAACACCTCAACATTCTTTAGCATGTAACTTGTAATTTGTGTCAATCTGTAATGCAACACCATACATGCTGAACTATTAAATGTAACACTCCTGTCATTGTTTTCAACCTTTACTATTAAGGCTAGAAAAAGCAAGAAACAGGTTAACGTAAATTCAGCTTGTGTCATATTGTCCCTTGGGTTTAGGAGTCTCACTTCGGATACCTGTGAAGAGAAATCACCAACATCAAACCAGAGGAAGAAGAAAAGAAGAGACAAAAAACAGCATCCTGCCCCAAAACAGGATAAATGTCTCCCAGAATTCCCATTTTCCCTCCTGGCCTCACAACAATTGGCCAGAGTTTGATAAATGACAAGCCTCCAGGACCAATGACAGTTTTGTTGCTCTGGGATATTTTTATACCCAGTAGGGTTTTTAATGATAGATAGCCTCTGGTATGAAAGGCCTGCCTCCCTTTCCCCCCCTTTTGTCCTATTTGTTCTGTCAAGATCTAAAATTAGCCAATGTTATGGCAGATATCCAAAACTTCACTATCGCCTTCTGCCTGTCTTTTAGTTAGTTCGATTTTTTTTTTTATGTTAGATTTTTTAAATATATATTTTAAGCTCTTTATTTTTATTTTTTTTGAAAAAAAATACATACAGTACCGCCTAAATTCCTACACGAAAGAGATTTATCATATATCAAATGGTCAGGCAAGCAACGGTCAACGCAGGGGCAAACAAATGTACACAGGAAATTCAGAGTCGATGGTCGAACACAGAGGCAGATGGTCAAAAGGCAGGTAGCAGATAGAAATAAACAATAAAACAAAGCGAGGGTCAAAAACACGGCAAGACAAGTCAAGGAAAATGTGTCGTAATGTTCACAATACTGTACAACAAGACTCAGCACTGAAGTGTGTGAGAGAGCTTTCTTTATAGTCCGGGTTATATGTGAATGATGAGCTTCAGCTGTGTCTGTGCGAGTATGTGTAATCACAGAATGAGGAACTGGTGTGAGTGAACGCTGCAAAACAGGATTTGTAGTCCGTATAACAGCGAATTTGTAGTTCTTAGTGATCTACGCGTTTATCAGCGATCTGCAGCTGCTAAATCACTGGTGATCATAACACTATCACAGTGAATTTAGCTTATTACAAAATGGGACTCAAAACCCTACATCCTACCCATCTAACATGGGCCCTTTTCACAAGCCTGTTTTGAGGCATTTAACGGTCATCAGCATCTTAAATCCTTTAAAGTTTTAAATATTCAGATTTTTTTTAAAATGTATGAACATTTATAGGTATTTATGTATGTATTATATCATCATGTATGTATTATAGCACCACTTGTGCGAGACGTTTCTAATGCAGCATCTATGGGACAGGGCAGTAAATTTGACGTTATTCTCCCCTCTGTCTGCCGTCATCAGTCTCACACAATTTTTTTTTTCCGTTTCCTGAAAGACTCTACAACATCATCATGGAGTTTGTCTTTTATTATTTCAGCAAATAAGATTGTAAAAAAGTATTTGTTGCACTCTCCCATTCACTGTACTCTAAGTTTTCCCAACTATGACGACTTCCGCTACTGAGAAACCCGGAATTGTGAAAAGGGTCTATTGATCAAAATGTTTGTGGAAGGTTCATATAAAATAAAATATTGTGTAAGATATTGTGCAAAAGAGACTAGAGTTGAAGAAAACATTATCTTTTTGCAGTTAGCTGTTTTTTTTGCGTAACTTACTGTAAATCAATTACAGCAAAAATACGGTATTTTCATTTATAGCTCCATGAATCTTGCCGTTTATGTATTTACAGTATGTATATCTTTACTGTAAACTACACAATAATTTTTACAATACAACTTTAAAATACAGTAACACACTGCATAACTGTCCTAGAGTAAAATACAGTTCACATTACAGTTAAATACTGTGTAATTTACAAAAATATTAACAGCGTATACTCTTATTGGGCCCTTGTAAGATAGAGTAAAGTGTATGGTGCATATAGAGAAGAGTGGTTCTACAGGTGGTTTGTCAAGCCCACTCACCTGTATGACGCACACTTCAGAAATGCATTTTTTTTTCTCCAATTGTTAAATAAATCCAGAATTTAAATATTTTTGAAAATATAAGAAAACTCAATATGAACTTAGAACTCTCATCAAAACTCTTGATAGACCAACAAAATAAACAAATAAATAAATAAATAAATAAATAAATAAATAAATAAACAAATCTGACAATTGCAACTTTTTCTAAAATCACCTGAGCTTAGAGACAGCAATATCAGAGCTACTAAATTGTCTTCTGTGTTCTTTTTATTCTGTGGTTTGCACTTATGTTGTCCACACCAGAGTTTTTCAGCTGAGGTTTATTTTTTTTTATTGCGTTGGTGTTGTGACCTCATCATTAGTAGATGATCCCAGACACATCCAGCACACAGCAAGCAGCAGAAAGTTAGTGCTTTGTTAGAGTTTACACCACCCGGTGTTTCCGTTGACACTAATAAAGAATATATGGTTGCGGATGTGTGTGTATCTTGTATTCCTAATGTTTTGGGGAAAAGTTATCTACACAAGTATAGCAATGCCATCATATGTTGACCGATTGGGGACATTTTTTGGGTCCCCATGAGGAAAACGGCTCGCAAATTACTCAAAATCCGGTACTCTGAAAGTGTAAAAATGCAGATTGTTTCCTGTGAAGTTTGGGTTTAGGGGTAGGGGGATAAAATATACAGTTTACAATATAAACATCATTACGTCTATGGGAAGTCCCTGTAAAGATAGCTGTACAATTGTGTGTGTGTGTGTATGTGTGGAACACAAAGTGGCGACTCAAAGATGAGTGTGTGCAAGCATGTCTGGATCAATAACACTACAGACCATGTTTTTAGCCCTTGTCAGTTGCATGATGCAGCGTGTCTGACCGAGTGTAAGGTTCCAGTTGAGCCATTGTATCATGAGTGTGTGTGGATTGTGTGTGTGTGTCCTAAAGTGCTGTAAACCCCAGGCTCGTGATGCTCTCCATGCCATCACTGAAGCAGAACAGAGCACTGGGCGATGTTCCAGTTGTCAGGTCATTATCCCCTATGCCATACACACCGATTCCTGCCAAGTGCACGTCCCTTTCACTCACTAATACACTCTACTAAGTAATCTTGATGCCACTATCAAGGCAAGAGAGCCTTTCTTAACCTTTGTTTTTAGCTCTTATTCACATGCTTAAGGAGGACTAGCCTCTGTATTTAACTACTCCTCTGCCTTTCAAGGTGGCTATATACCAGTTTTATTATAGTTTTTAGATAAATTATTTTAATATAAAAGCAACTAACATTTTTATTGCTGGTAGATGTCAACTAAGTGATCAATTTAGTGTGATTTGATTAAGTTTTTATTGGTTCGCTAGATTTCATGTTCAATAAATGTATGTGTGTGTGTAAATAAGTGTGTATGGATGTTTCCCAGTACTGGGTTGCAGCTGGAAGGGCATCCGCTGTGTAAAACATATGCTGAATTAGTTGGTGGTTCAAAATGAAGTTTAAAACATCCGTACACACTCATTCACTCACATACACATTAGTTTATTCAGTTCACCAATAGCGCATGTCTTTGGACTGTGCGGGAAACCCACACGAACACAGGGAGAACATGCAAACTCCACACAGAAATGCCAACTGACCCTGCTGGAACTCAAAACAGCAACCTTCATTGAAGTCTTCAGAGCCCGAAATGAAATACAATAATTGTTATAACAAATACTGAGGGAAAACACTCTCAGACTAGTTATACACATACATTGGAAGTCATACAGTAGGACATTATCATAGGCATTTTGTTTTAAAAGCAATGACATTCCTAGAAAATTATTATACTCGTGTTTCTTGAAGACCCATTGAGCAACATTTGTATTGTAAACATTTTTTCCAGCTATTTCTACAAACAACACTAGATACTGTGATAGACATTGAAGAGATACACAGTAAATGACCAAGGGTATACAGCTGAAGTCAAAATTCTTTCTCAAACATTTTCCAAATGGTGTTTAACAGAGCAAGGAATTTAACAAAATATTTCCTTTTTTTTCTTCTCGAGAAAGTCTCATTTGTTTTATTTTGGCTAGAAGAAAAACAGTTCTTGAAAAATATATATTAATTGCCCCTTTAGGTAATATATATTTTTTCCGATTGTCTACAGCAGTGGTACTCAAACACCAGGCTGTGGATGGTACCGGTCCATGGATCAATTGGTACCAGGCCGCACAAGAAATCATTAATTATTTCGTTTTTATTTAGTCTGAACGATCTTTTTATTTTTTTAAAAGTCTTTTATTTTGAAGAATGACCGTATTCTCTTGGTTATATCTTGGTCACTTGAACGCCCAAATTTAACCCACAAGCAGTGTTACAACCCCTGGGCAGTCTAGGAGAGTGGGGTTGCACACTTGACCAAGGATCTAGTTCAAACAAAACACTCAAAGAAAATTGTAAACAAAGTAATGACCACAAACAAAAATTGCTGTACAAATAAAGTGATTTATTAAGCGGCGTGACCGACTTGCACCTAGGCATGGGCTTCTAGATTCTCACGGTATGATAACCTTGGATAAAAATATCACGGTATGACGGCATTGTGTTTACTGCTCTAAAATTTATTCTTTTTATATGTTTGGTTAAAAAAAAAAAACCCTTTCCCCCCTTGAAATATATTTTATTTTGAGAAACATTTAAAGTATTTTGGGGCAATAAACATATCAGGCTAAATCATTCAAGTGAAACATTGACTTCTGCAGTCTTCAATTGTTTCAAAAACACTAATGTCTTTACAATTTATAAAATAAATAATAATAATTGTAAATAAAAAGTCTTACTCATACCTAAGGAACTGTATAGCAGAAAATTTTGGCGGTATGAAAAATCTTGACTTTTCCAAACCGCGGTATACCTTGAAAACGGTTATCGTCCCATGCCTACTTGCACCTTCCAGGCACACAGTGAAAAAAAACATGACAATGTGACAAGAACTGACCGATCAGCATCAAGCTTGTATGGGATATACACATTTCGTAGACCAATTATCTCAGACAAACACAGAGCACCCAAACACTGCAGTCATTTTTTACATGAATAAAACTTGTATCAGAGCTGCAGCAAATCATTAGCTTGTCATCCTCTGAGAAAAAGGTTGATGGTTGCCTAGCAAACTTGAACCCCCCTCCCACCCCCCATGGTAAAAATTGTCTAGTTTTGACTGGTCCGCAGTGATAAAAAGGTTGAGGACCCCTGACAAAGCGTCATTGTACAATGGCTTTCCTAATTACCCTAGATAAGCCTTTAAATTACACTTTAAGCTAAATACTAGTGTCTAGAAAACATCCAGCCTTTGTGTTTGGACTTCTTCTATCAAAATTCCCTCTTTGTCCTTCTCTCTGATCTTCCTCCTGCGTTTTCTGCTTCAACATCCTTCAAGAACCGTCTGGAAACCCCAGCGGAGTCACGCCAGACACGTCTAATTTCCAACTTTACGAGCGCGGCGTCTGTTTTCATTTTCACCCAAGGTGGATCCATCCTGATTGTTATCCGTGAACGTCTTGTCCGTCGCTGAGATTTGAAAGTCTCGGCTTGCCTTTCGGCAACAACCGTACCAGTGTGAAAGCATACGGACAACCTCAAATAACCGGCTGACAAAATTGCTGGTGGCTCGATCTCAAGGGCCCGGCGATGCACTTCCCTCTGCGAGGTTGAAGAGTTCAGCGGGAAATATTTTACAGCAGCAAGCACAGGCGAGAGTGTCCAATTGCTCTCTAGGGAGCAGTAACAGGGACTACTTAAGCAGCTACGGACTTCTGCCCACCATAACAGTTAACAGAAGCCAACATATCGCTAGCAAACTGGCAGGACAAATCTCAGTAGGTGTCAGGATGTGCAGAGAGATGATCAGTGCTGGATCATGCAGGCAAACATTTATATTAACTCTTTCGGAGATGACAGTACACTGTAAAAAGTTCCACAAAATCGATTTTGTGTAGTGACAACATGGAGAATTAAGTTAACTTATTAGTTTTATTTTTATTTTTAAGTGGATTGAACATGAAACAATTTAGTTATCTCCAAAAAACTATTTTTTCCAGCTCATTTTAAATAAGTAGTTTGAACAAACATCAAATGTCATATTTTTGAGAGTATATTGTGTACACTTCTTTTTTTTACTGTAGAAATAGGGGGAAAAGTACAAAATTAAGTTTGTAACACATTTTAAGATGTTTTCGTTCTATTTTTTGCAGCTTTTAAACAGCAATACTACATAATAGTTGTATAATTTCATGGGAAATGTGTGGATGTGTTTCCCAGAGATGGGTTGTGGCTGGAAGGGCATCCGCTGCGTAAAACAAATGCTGGATCAGTTGGTGGATCATTCCGCTGTGGCGACCCCGGATTAATAAAGGGACTAAGCCGAAAAGAAAATGAATGAATGAATGAATTTCATGGGAAACAGTAATACATTCATTCATTCATTCATTTTCAGCTTAGTTCTTTTATTAATCTGGGGTCATCACAGCAGAATGAACCGCCAACTTATCCAGCATATGTTTTGCGCAACAGATGCCCTTCCAACCCATCACTGGGAAACATCCATACACTCTCATTCACACATATACACTATGGCCAGTTTAGTTTACCCAATTACCACATGTCTTTGGACTTGTGGGGGAAACCGAAGCACCAGAAGGAAACCCATCTCCACACAGAAATGCCATCTGACCCAGCCGAGGCTCGAACCAGCGACCTTCTTGCTGTGAGGCGATTGTGCTACCCACTGCGCTGATTGAACTATTGGTGGAAATAATGCTTCTCTAATTACCATCATAGTTTTAAACTTCAGTTAATATAGTATCAATATTTCTAACAGCATGCATTCTGTATGTAAAATAGTTGTGTACAAAGTTTTCCGCAGTTCGAATAGAAGGTTAGCATAGAAAAGAACAGCAAATGCTAATATTTGATCAAATTAATTTGTGCTGAATAAACATATTAACAACTAAATAATATATAAAATGTACAATGTTACAAAAAGCTTTCTATTTCAGACAAATGCTGTTCTTATGAAGTTTCTATGCTATCAAGAAGTATTGAAAAAACTTTTGCACAATTAATTTCAGGAACAACACCAACAACAATAATAAATGTCTCATAAGCAGCCAGTTGCCCTTTTACAATTATATATAATTGGTTAACAGCAAGAATAAGAACACTATTTGCTCTTTCTATTGCACAACATTCAATTGCATATAAACCAGATTTTAATTCACCCTAGAGTGTATACTATATATAAATACACACAATATTGTAATGACAGATTTTTGTGCCCAGCTGTTGTATCAGACTATTTTTTTTTACCATTACCTGTACATTTCTAGCTATTTTTATTTGTGACCAGGTTACTACGACCAGATAGAATTAGCATATTTTATTTATTCATTTATTTTTTTACTATTGCTGTGGAAAAATTTGTAGAAAAAAGAAAAAAAGGATTTATGTGGAATTCTGTTGAGAGTATAGAAACTGAAAATGTAACATATAAAATAATTTTACAATGCAAATCCTCTTTTTCAGTAAACAAAGCTACAGGACGTTTCTTACACTGTAAAATGTGATTAGTTACTTAAAGCAAGTAAACCAATTACCTTAAAAGCAACAAGTTGACTATTAACCTGGGGTCGCCACCTTAATTTTTATAACTATGCTAATTGTACTCACTTTAAAAAAAAGTAAACTAATCACTTTTTCCAACACACCTTTATTTTACTTGTTTTTTTTCTCAGCTTTTCGTTATTTAGCAAAACGACATGCAATAAAATAAATCTGATCTTCCAGACAAAACAGACGTGCTAAAATAGTCTGACACTGTAAAAAGGGATTATTTGTTTTTTAAAAAGTGAGTACAATTAGCATAATTATAAACATTGAGTCAACTTAACAGTTACAAGTTACAATGGGTTTACTTACATTATTTTTGTAAAGTCAACTTGTTGCTTTTAAGGCAATTGGTTTACTCGCTTTGAGAAACTAATCACTTTTTAGAGTGTATTTATAATATGCCGGTAACACTTTATATTAGTTAATGTTAGTTAACACGTTTACTTACAAAAACAAACAATGAACAATACATTTATTACAGTGCTGTGGTTTACATGTTAGTTTACGTTAGTTAATAAAAATGCAGTTGTTCATTGTTAGTTCATGTTAACTCACGATGCATTAACTAATGTTAAAAAGCATTCATTTTCATTTTAATAATGCATTTGTAAACTCATTCATTCTTTTTCTTTTTGGCTTTGTCCCTTTATTAATCTGGGGGCACCACAGTGGAATGAACCGCCTAAATGTTGAACTATGATTAATAAATGCTGCACAAGTATCATTCATAGTTCATGTTAGTAATTATTATAAGATGTGAACTATATATCTTCTAAAAACAGAAAATATTCATTTATTCTAAACATTTGCTTATTATTGAATAATATTACTGTTATAATATTACTACTCTAATAAATAAACTGAATTATCTGCTGAGTTTTCTCCAGGCACAGATTTCATGTGAGCCTAGTTTTCAATAACTGTGCGCTGCTTTTGTAGTTCCAACCATACCTGGTACTCAAGGACATCTGGTCAATACACCAGAAAAGACCAGTCTCAGCAGAAAAGAGAAGATATACTGGAATTATGGCAGTGTGACAATGTGCAGTGAGCATGGAGTTGGCCTGGCCGCCGCTGCTGTCACATCCTTTTTCTTCACCACCTGTTCCTGTCCTCAACCTGGACGATGGCCGACAGTAGTAGAGAATTTGGAGCAAGCAGATCTTCTGTCCGAACACAACTCTTAATTTGACATCTGTTCACCTACAGCTAAATCGGTTTGTTTCTTGAGTATGAATAGAGCTTGAGTTCAAACTAATTTTCTCTGCATTCAGAAACGCCAGCCTAATCTCATGTGGAAGCTTAACTGTTTTACTGTATTGCCAGAAAAGTGGTTAATTCATACTCATTTATATGACTTTATCCATTGAAAAAGTATGACTTTGCGTGCCTCCAAACTCCTTTTAATGCTCGTCCTTCAGGGCTGGTTGTGTTTGCATTTTTCAACGTTTCACTACCTGACAAATGTCTTGTCATTGATTCCAGTCGTATAAGCAACATGACTTTACGTTAAGCATTAGGAAAAGTAGCAGAAGGTAAATTTTTCTGATGAATCATCTGTTGAACTGCATCCCAATCATCACAAATACTGCAGAAGACCTAACGGAACCCGCATGGACCCAAGATTCTCACAGAAATCAGTCAAGTTTGGTGAAGGAAAAACCTTGGTTTGGGGTTACATTCAGTATGAGGGCGTGCGAGAAATCTGCAGAGTAGTTAGCAACATCAACACCCTGAGGTGTCAAGACATTTGTGGTGCCCATTACATTACAAACCACAGGAGAGGCTCATACTTCAGCCTCCACATCAAAGTTCCTGAAAGCAAAGAAGGTGAATGTGCTCCAGGATTGGCCAGCCCAGTCACCAGACATGAACATTATTGAGCATGTCTGGGTAAGATAAGGGAGGAGGCATTGAAGATGAATCCAAAGAATCTTGATGAACTCTGGGAGTCCTGCAAGAACGCTTTCTTTGCCATTCCAGATGACTTTATTGATAAGTTATTTGAGTCATTGCAGAGATGTTTGGATGCAGTCCTCCAAGCTCATGAGAGTCATACACAATATTAATTCTTTTTGCACTGCACCATGACTTTATAATCTAAACTGTACATTATTTCTGTGACAAGACCTCTGTCTAAGCAAAGTCAGACCTTACTATCTGTTGTTCCTAAAACATAGGTGACAAGACTTTTGTCAGGTAGTGTAAGTCACTTAAAAATATTTTTACTTTGCTGTATATTCATATATCCGTATATTCGTGTTTAGTTTAGTTTAGTTCAGTGGTTCTCAACTGGTTTGGCTACGGGACCCACATTTTACATGTTCATCAAGCCGCGACCCAACGTTTTATTGTTGCAATTAACAAAATGTATCAAATTATAAAAATATTACAAAGTAAAAACGATAAATACTGTAAACAGCAGTTAGGGTAGAGAAATGTTCAGTTACGGAACTAAACTGAACTGTTGTCGCGCGCGCATTTCAAAATAAAAGTCCGGTATAAGCGAAATAAATTATTATTATTTTTTTTTTTTTTTGACCACGCACTCCGCGATCCACTAAAAATGTTCCCACAAGTTGAGAAACACTGGTTTAATTTATATATTTGACTTACAAAAATATTTAATAGCTAAGGAAAGAGTGTTTTGTCTGCATCATTTTAACTGGACTTTCCCCCATAGGCCTACTAGACTATCAAAGTCGCACTTTGTGATACATTTTTTAAATTTGATTTCTTTACCAAACCGTGTGTTTTATTGTTAATAAATTGTAAGTTGTGTAAAGGTCAACCTTTTATTTTATTAATAAATTAGAAACATTCAGCCAATGTCGAACGCTATCATTTTAATTCATGATTTCAAATTTTAAATGCTATATTTAAAATAGTATTCCTGTACAACAGAAAACAATGTTACAAATGACATCCTTTCTCAGTATTAAACTTATCATTCTTCTCGTATTTGCTCAAGTATGCCTTATTAAATTACTTTAATTAGCAGGCGATTAGTCGACTAATTGCTTTAATGAATGACTACTGGTCGACTAAGAAAACCCTCAGTCAGGGACAGCCCTACAAATTAGCCATTAAATCAAAACGTCACAAACTGCCATGATATTACATTGAAAATACTGCTAAAATTGCTCCATTTCAGATGGTTCCTTCATCAGTTTTTGAGACATATATAAACTGTCAATTGAGCTTCATTATTATGTATTCCGTCACCAGGACTCTTTCACAGCAAATATGAAGCTTTTTCCAGACGTAGAGATGACATTGTTTAGAGAGTATTTTTAGACATTTATTGGACTCTTTTTGCATCTCCCTTTATCTTCATCTCTGTTGCATTTCTTCCTCCTCTCCCTTGTTAGGCCAGCTATGCTCTCCCCAGGCAATTTGACCCTCTTTGGATCTTTTCAGTCCTGTCCTTTTAGATGCTAATAATAAATAGACAGACTGCAATCAATCGGAGACAACCTGAGTCTAATTCATCTGCTCGGCCACTGAGGGAGTCTTGACTAGGAAGCGCTAAAAGGCCATCCTTTGTTCCAAAATACACCAATGAAAAATAAACAAGTAAAATAAGAATCAGAAAAATGCTTTGGTTCATTTCTCAGAATTTCAAAAGAACTATAATTCAAATGTCAAGGTGTTTCAGGAAGCAGCAATCTAAAAAATGGCAAAATAAAAATAACAAATTGCACCGGCATTCTTAAAATTGACATGCGCAGCGGTCAAAAAAAGTATTTGTATAGACAGAAAAATGCATGAATGCTGTTGCTTTGACCCATTAATCACGTGACTGCATTAAATTAAGTATGCAAAAGTGATTTATGTTGATAAAAGCGTCAAAGCAAAGTAATTAAATTTGTAAAGTAATGTCAAATGTACATAATTGTTCAGCACAACAGATGAACTTGCGTAAAAAAAGAGGAATATAGGTCTTGAAGTGTATCATTGGTCAGGGATCACCAAACTTGTTCCTGGAGGTCCGGTGTCCTGCAGATTTTAGCTCCAACCCTAATCAAACACACCTGAACAAGCTAATCAAGCTCTCACTATAGGTATACTTGAAACATGTTTTCAGACAAGTTGGAGCTAAACTCTACAGGACCGCGATTAGTGATACCTGTCATAGGTCAAGTGATCACAGAAAACGTAGACTTAGACTTTATTTATAAAGCGCAGTGTAACAACAGTTGTTGGGCATTGTGGCTATTGTATTACAATATTATATCTTCACACAGTACACATTATTTGTCAGTACTGAGACCAAATCTGGAGCTAATCTAACAAAATATCTTTTGATAACGGTCTAAAATTAATGCATATAAATGTATATGTTAGAGAAAAAAAAATTAATTAAAAAATTAAAAAGAGCAACTAAAAATATATATAAAATTTGGTTGAAATATTGTAGTTTGCCATTTTGCCTCAATATTTTGCATGATTTTAAATGTATAATCTTTATATCTGTAAAGATGTTTGGTAAGTAAAATATTATTTTGATGAATATATTCGTTCAGAGATTAATCTAAAAAATTGAATGAATGAATGAAAATGGGTCAAATTTACATAATTGTTTAGCATAACAAATGAACTTAAGTTAAAAAAAAAAAACCTAAATCAAAACCTGGCCTACACATCTTGAAATATGTTAAAAAAACAAGTGATTTTAGAAAACTTAATTATATTTTAGGTTAAAAACTTATATGACTCTATAAATACTTAGAAATATTAAGTGAAAAATAAATATTTTGAAGATGCACCAAAATAAAAAAATCTATATATTTTAAAATATCATTAAAGGCATTTTGTTTGAAATATTCCTAACACAATTTTTGGTATAAAAAGAATAAAGTATTGTTACATTTGGGTCAGTGTCTCTTATACAGTACATGTGACATGTCTAAACTTTTTAATGAAAAAAAAAAAAAGAAAAAATTTCAGCATTTTAAAAAAGTAAATCTACAAAAATCATACAAATTTGTAATTGTTTGTTTGTTTGGTTATTTATTTCTTTGTTTATTCAGTTTGTTATTTGTTTATTTAGTTTTTTGTTGATACCAATAACTAAAGCAATTGCTTTTATTCCATATGTATTTTAAAACATGGCTTAGTCCACCTCAAAATCAAAAAGCCTTATTCTTTTTTCATTTCAAGTTGTTCCATGTCCATGCGATCGTTTTTATTCTGCGAAGCACATAATGTGATATTTTGGCAAATACTCCACACAATAAAGGCTCGTACACACCGGGACGCTTTTCGTTTGCGTTTATCGTCGGCGTTATTCGAGACGTTTTTCAGCATTCAAGCCCAAGCGATTTTCTCTGGCGTCAAGCAGGAGAGCATGCAAAATCACTCCTTGACGTTAGATGGCGCACACGGTGGCGCCAAGCTTCTGACACCCGCTTGTTACACAGAAGTAGAAAAGAGGAAGTTTACACGCTTGTTGTTGCCGATCGGCAAAGCATGGATGGTTCAAGTAGCAGCTCTATTGCTGAAGAGATGATTATTGTTCACAAGTGCAATAAGTAGCTCCACGTTAATATCTCCTCTGGGCATTTGCGCTCGCATTGACAGTTTTGCGCTTGAGCGCCTCCAAGGGGTGTTTACTGTAACTTCAGCAGCTCCGTACACGTGAGCAACAGTGGGAATCTGATTGGTGGAGAAGGTTTTGACGCGGGGTGTGAGGCGTTTCTTTAAAAATGACGCTTTTACGCCTGGCGTTTTGCGCGTTGGTGTGCACAATCACATTGGCGCCCTTTATTTAGTCTAGAGGCGTCAAACGCCGACCGAAAACGCGAGCAAAAAACGTCTCGGTGTGCACGGGCCTTAAAGGTAAATGGCTTCCAGTGTTGCTTTCACACAAGCAACATCTATTGTATTAGAATAGCATAGTAAGTCAATGATGACAGAATTATAATATTATTAATATAAGAATTATGTCATTATTTTAAAATTATATATAATAATAATTATAAAATTTAATAGTTTTTATTGATAACATTAAATACCAGTAAATGCGTCTATGTCAATGTGTAAAATTTATTTGTGAAAATAAAATGTCAAAATAAATCTTAAATTGACATCATTTCTGTGTTTACAATAATAAAAAAGACAAAGCAGCTGTGGGCATGCAACTCTTTGACGTCATCAGAAATAATAGTGGCTTCCAGTCATCATTCAATCATTCATTCATTTTCTTCCACTTGTAAACGATTGCGTTTTTTCATTCATTCATTCATTTCCCTTCACCTTAGTCGCTTTATTCATCAGGGGTCACCACAGCGGAATGAACCGCCAATTATTCCAGCATATGTTTTACACAGCGGATGGCCTTCCAGCTGCAATCTAGTACTGGGAAACACTCAAACGCACACACACACACACTAGGGGCAGTTTAGCTTACCCAATTCACCTATATCGCATGTCTTTGTGCTGTAGGGGAAACCGAAGCACCTGGAGGAAACCCACGTGAACAAGGGGAGAACATGCAAACTCCACACAGAAATGCCAACTGACACACCCGGGACTCGAGCTAGCGACCCTCTTGCTGTGAGGCGACAGTGCTAACCACTGAGCCACCGTGTCGCCTTATCAGCAAATGGAAGCAGTACAGGCGACTTCTGATATGAGGCGGCAAACTGTGTGGGCTTTTATTGCACTTTATGGATATTAATGCAGTAGCATGCAGATTTTTTCATATATTTTTGGTTTAAAGGCAAACTATATTCTAAAAATGCTCGGATGTTTTAGCCCAAATTCGGAAAAATGTTTGGAAAAACTGCGGGGTTGATTCTGGAGGAAACCCACGTGAACAAGGGGAGAACATGCAAACTCCACACAGAAATGCCAACTGACTCTGCCGGGACTCGAACCAGCGACCTTCTTGCTGTTAGGCGACAGTGCTAACCACGGAGCCACCGTCTCGCCTTATTGTGTTTTTTATTCTACATATTTCCTAAAAGAACCATCATTTACATTATATTAAAGGGCCACGAAACCCCCCAGTCTCAGCGTGGTGTTTTCACACCTACAGTCTGTAAAAGCTCAGGAAAGTGGGTGTGTCCAGCTCGGTTTAGGTAGGAGTGTCAGGGGAGGGAAAGAGGGAAGGTTTTGCATATAAATGGGAGTTTCCATTTGTGCACGCGCTGACTTTCAAACACACACACACACAGACGCAGGGTGAGAAAGACAGGGACTATGTTCACATGGACTTCAGTCATCTAATTATTTGCCAAATTATTAATTCGTGGACTTTAACTGCAGTTTGGCACTTTAACGTTTATTCAGGAACATTTCCTGCGTGTCCCCCGTGACAAACCAGATATTAAATGTTAGTAACTGCTGAAGGAGTGCATATTTAATGGAGTATTTGAAACGCACGGCATATTTCAGGAAAATAAATCCTGCATTTCTCGGTAACTAAATGCACTCGGTAGGTAGCGTCAGAAAGCCCTGTGTGTATACACTATTCTGTCACTAAATGCGGCGAAAAATCTACACGACAGTAATCGTTTGATTAAGATGTTTACACTTTACACGGATTCTTCAGTCTATAATACTGTAGTGATATTAACGTGCTGTAAACTCAGCAACTGTTCTAATCATTTGACCAAGGTCTGTCTTTAAACACTGAAAGAGTATTGCAGATGAAACCAACTAACTTTGCCATCTTCATAAACAAACAAACACCACTAAACGCCTACTTACCGATCAAGTGACATGTTCTCTGCAAACGTATTTATGACGCGTGGTAATACACCACTGTATTCCAACTGCTTGGGTCCACACGCGAGCTTTACTCTCATCTCGGGGAAATGGAAACAAAAACTTTGTTGCGGCACATTTATCAACGCAACACCGACGAACCAATCCTCTCGGCTGGCGACAAAACGTAGCGTCTCTCTGCCGTTTGAAACTTGTCACAGGTAAACACGTCTTCTTGTATATGTAGTTCATGCATATTAATGAAGCTCCGCGTCATACACAATAGAGCGCTCTGATTGGTTTGAACAAAGGCCATGTCATGAATTAATGCTGCACGCTGACTGACGTCAACTTGTTCGCTTCCGGGAGAGACGTCCACTGTCCACGCTGGACCATATGCATAGACCTCAAAGGGCGTGACGCAGCCTCAAAAATTCGTTTCAAACCGGAAGAACGAATTTGCTCGAAATAACGCAAAAACAACCAATTTTCACTTTTTAGTCAATTATATGTGTCCTAATAGTGTTTATAGCAGCGTGGGACACATATATGACTGTCAACAGCCCAAAAAATGTGTTTTGGTGTTTCATGGCCCTTTAAGGCGCACAGGTCTTGATAGGTTCCCTTTTAAAGGAAATGTTGACAAATGCATTTACACTTGATTCAGATAGTCCGCATCTGTAGCCAATCAGCAAATGGAAATCAAGCGAAGCAGAAAGCGTGCGCCTCAATCTCTAACCGCAGATGAAGTTGTATCTATTGGATTTGGCTGATTTGCATGGAGGTGCCCGAGCGTAGCGTCTTCACTCAGATAATGACACTTCAATTATTGATTTTCCACTTATCAGATTATCACAGTCTCTGGGGTTTTCCGACATGGCTAACTGTCTGCTCCAAAAATAAATAAATAAATAGCCATGAGGCCCTCAGGGGGAAAAAGGGCATCGGAAGTAAAGGCTGGCGCAGTTTCAAGCGGGCATGACGAACTGTGGCACACAGCCGGTGGGTCTTGTTGACTCTACGCCAATCACGTATCATTTGGCGCGACAAGCAGGGCGAGGCCGTTTCTGCTCGGGTTGAGATGGAAAATGGCCGTGCATGTGCGAGAAGCAATAATGAGGGCTTCGGAGACGAGGAAAGGACACCACATCATGAAGGTCCATTACACATCCAGGACAGCAAACATATGGGGCCTGGCTCAAGTACCCAACTGTCTCCCATTTTTGCCTCCATGAAAGCGTCGTCGCTGGGCTTTTTACACTCGCTTTCACGTATATGAGGTGAGGGGGGAGCTGGGGGATTTACTGTGCTTAAATGTGTCAAATGGACCACAGTGCAGATCCACCGTGCTCTTGGGAGCCCTGTGAAGAGGATGTATGTGTTTATAAAAGGAAGGCCCATCTGCGGGGCATCAGGCGGGCATCTTTTCTCGCTCGCAGCTGCTCCAGAGCCAATGATTGCAGCTGACGCATCATCATTTCCTCTGATGCACAGCAATACAGGCGGCTTCTGATATGAGAAGGCAAACTGTGTGGGCTTTTATTGCATTTTATGGATATAAATGCAGTAGCATGCGAGTTTTTTTAATATATTTTTGGTTTAAAGGCAAACTATATTCTATGTTTTAGCCCATATTCTGAAAAATGTTTGGAAAAACTGTGGGGTTGATTCATTTTTATTTTATCTGTTTGTCCATATTTGACCCAAATCTAGGGTGAACTAAATCATTTTTAGTGCAATAGTACACTAAAAGTATTTTTGTGTCTAACTTTTTATGTGAACCAATATATTTTATAAAAATAATAATTATTTATTTAGGGAAAATATATTACATTTTGTTTTTTGCATGCAGATTTTCCA
>CAIGQQ010031496.1:6650298-6670943 GCA_903798035.1 Danio albolineatus
CATAGTAGGAAAATACAAATACCATGGAAGTCAATGGTTACAGGTTTCTAGCTTAAAAATCTACTTTTTGTGTCCAATAAAAGAAAAAGGCTCAAATAGGCTTTAAATCACCTGACGGTGAGCAAATTAATATCGAGGTTTCATTTTTGGGTGGACTAGACTTTTAAGTTTGTTTTGAAACTACAGTATCATAAAACAGCATATCAATATCACAAACACGTTTGGTTGTCAAATGTTTGAATCGGATTTAGAAATAACTTTGAAATAAGAGACTGATGTGACTCTGTGGTCCACCTTTTGAAACACCTTTCAAAACATAATATAACAAGAGATAATATCTGTTATAAAGAATCATTCTTGTTTGTGTTTCAGCAGTGGAATGGTTATGGTAATGGACTTTATCATTTTCTTAGTGACAAAAACATGCATACAAGAGACTCAAACAAGCATTTAAATACTTGGAATCATTAAATTAGGTTCAAAACATTCGAATAAATGTGATTTTTCAGATCACATGTGCTTGTTACAAGCTAAATAGTTCATAAAAAAGTGTTAATTTCACCCAAAAATGAAAATTTACTCACTGTTTACTCAACCTCAAGTAGTTATAAACCTTTTTGAGTTTTTTTCGTCTGTCGAACACAAAAGGAGATATTTTAAATAAAGCTGAAAACCTGTAACCATTGACTTCCGTAGTAGGAAATTAATTTTATCCAAAAATGAAAACGTATTTATTGTTTATTGTATAATCAACCGCCAACTTATCCAGCATATTTTTTACACAGCGCATGCCCTTCCAGCCGCAACCCATCTCTGGGAAACATCCATACACACACATTCACACTCATACACTACAGACAATTTAGCTTACTCAATTCACCTGTACCACATGTCTTTGGACTTGTGGGGGAAACCGGAGCACCCGGAGGAAACCCACGCAACCACGGGGAGAACATGCAAACTCCACACAGAAATGCCAACTGACCCAGCCGGGGCTTGAACCAGCGACCTTCTTGCTGGGAGGCGAACGTGCTACTCACTACGCCACCGTGATGCCAGCTTCTTCTTTTTTTCTGTTGAACACAAAAGAAAGAAGATATTTTGAAGAAAGCTAGAAATCTGTAACCATTGACTTGCATAGTAGGAAATGCAAATACTATGGAAGTTAATGGTTTCTTTAAAATATCTTCTTTTGTGTTTAACAGAATAAAGACACTCAAATAGATATGGAACCACTTGATGGTGAGCAAATTTTGATAAAAAGTTCATTTTGAGTGAACTTTAGGTTTAGGTTTAGAACTTTACTTAGACTTTAGGTTTGTTTTGAAACTACAATTTATCATTAATCAGCATATCAATATCGCAAACACCTTTGTGTTTGTCATATGTTTAAATATAACCCCAGCTCACACTGTGTTTTAAGAGACTGATGTCATTCTGTTCCACCTTTCAGATACAATGTATTATAATATACACGTTATATTTCCAAGTGACAAAAATCTTGCAAACAAGAGCTCAAACAAGCATTTGAACAATAATTAGATACAATAAAACAATAATAATAAAAAAACAATAAAAACAAGCATTTGAACAATAATTTGACACAAAAATAGATACAAAAAATTCAAATAAATGTAATGTTCAGACCACACAAGCTTGTTGCAAGCTAAATAGTTAGCAAAAATGTGTTAATTTTATACAAAAATGTGTTAATTTCATCCAAAAACGAAAATATCACTTCAGTCACTAATTACCCTCAAGTGACTAAAAATCTTTATTGGGTTTCTTTCTACTATTGAACACAAAAAGTAGATATTTTGAAGAAAGCTAGAAACCTGTAACCATTGACTTCCATAGTATTAATGTTTTATTATGGAGGTTAATGGCTACAGATATTCAGCTTTCTTCAAAATACCTTCTTAAATCAACATAAAACTAAAAAGATCATAAATTTGTCAATATCGCAAACATCTTTGTTTTTGTCAAACGTTTGAATCAGATTTCTAGAGTTCACACTTAGATGTTGCTTGATAATAATAGGAGGTTTAGCATGCTGTTACGGGAGAGAACCCTGAGCTCGGAGTTAATTGAGCCCAGGGCTCCCACCTGGTGAATGAGCATGTAAGGGGGTACAAAATCAGGTAGTTCTCGAGAGTAGTTCTCCTGGTAAAGGAGGAAAGGGGAGATTAAGTGGATGGGGGGATTCTTCAAAAAACAAAGAAAAGGGCATAATGTTAGTCAGGCTATTTATAGTGAGTTTGGAATGATCCGATTGGCTTACTAATGATTACAGACGAGAGACCAGCCGTGATCAATCATATCATGTGCTCCTCTCGAAATTAGTTTGTGAAACTTCACTTAGAAATAAGCCCAGCTCACGCTGTGTTGTAAGAGACTGATGTGAGTGTTTGTGAAACACTTTTTAGAACATGATGAATTGACATAGCATCTATTATAAATGATTGTTGTTATTTGCTTTTCAGCAATGGAATGGTAAAGACACGTCTCTAATGGTAACTCGAGTGGTGAACCATCGGCGATTCTCAGCCACTGTTAGCGTAACGGACACGTCCCAGCGGAGCACCAGCCGTTACCGCTGCGTCATTCGATCTGACGGAGGATCTGGAGTCTCCAACTATGCTGAGCTCAGTGTCAAAGGTGCGTTTATTTGTGCATTTGTGCCACTTTTTGGAACGATTGTGTAATTTCGAAAGTACAGTACTATTTAGTATTTGATAAGCTCTAAATGATACTTCACCATCTGTTGAAATCCATTGAGTTCTGTTGGGTAAAAGCTAATGTTTGATATCAGCCAATCACAATGAAGCTAAATAAATCGCTGGTTAGTGGTTTGGTCGTTGACTAAATTAAAAACACATTGCAAATATTAAAGTGTAAATATTAATACAAACGTAACTAATATCTATTTTTAATGTTTGTTTTTAATAATTTGTTGTTTTACTGTCTATAAAAAATAATTTATATTGATATATTAACATTAATTATTATCATCATTATTATATTAACATCATAATTAAAGATGGATATTTAATTATTTCTATTAATATCTGCACTGTAATAGTGTTTTAAATATAACTGTTTTTGGCTATATTTAAAACAAAGTGCAATATTTATTAATAAATACTAAAGTGCAAATATTAATACAATAGTATCTATTTTTAATGTTTGTTGTTTAAGGATTTTTTTACAGTGTATTAAAATATTTGTATTGATAAATTAACATTTTAAATAAACTTGGATACCTGTATTCAGTTATATTATATTATTATATATCTGCACTGTGATAATGTTTTAAATATGACTGTATTTGACTATTTAAAACAAAGGGCAAACATTAGTACAAAAAATAACTATCTATTATAAATGTTTGTTATTTAATTCATTGTTTTGCTGTCTTTTAAAATTATTTTTTATTGATATAACATTCTAGGCGATATTGATATTCAGGTATTTATATTAATATCTGCGCTGTAATAGTGTTTTAAATATAACTTTGTATGACGCAAATTGTTCGACTGTCTATTCAAAATATTTGAATGATACATTACATTCAATTAGACATGGATATTTAATGATATATAACTGCACTGTAATGCTGTTGTAAACTACTATTTTTCGAATTAATTATATTATTAAACATACTATGCTTTTAGTTACATTATTCAAATAAAATAGGATTTTATAGCTACTTTTATATAGTGTAGCTATTTACTTAATATAACTCGAATCTTAAATGTAGTTTGGTTTAAAAAGAAGTAAAATCAAAGAAATGTTCCTTTAGTTTAGATTTAGAGGATTTATTTGTTTTTCATGACTGTTTACTTCAAAACATAAGGAAAAATAAGCTTAATGATAAATATTTCGCTATAATGATGCAGTGTTTTTACAGTGTACATTTTGCATTCTTGTTATCTGTCTGAAAAGCAAGTATCCAGAAAGTTTGCTTTCATTTTATGCAAATTACTGTTACTCACATTTCATAAATGTGGCCCAGTGTTCAGGGACATTGGCTTTCAAATGCTGGCGCACACACTTGCCAAAACACACACACACACACACACACACACACACACACGCTCAAAGCAAACCCGCAGCCGAAAATACAGTACTTATAACTGGCATCAGCAGTCAGCAGCAGGAATCCTCCTGAATTGTTACCCACAGAGTGTTCATTATTTCAGCTAGCATTGCTAACGACTAGTACAGAGGCCTTGATTCTCTCTGCTTCTTAAGATAATGGGGTGGTAGAGCCTTAGCTTTACTACAGAGAAATTGTACCACTTATACAGAAATCACAAAAAAAGCTTTGGGTACCTTCCTGCAATGCTTGTTAGCACGTGGCATGGTCACTGGACTTGAGAGAAAGGCTAGCATGTGTTTTGGCTGTGCTGTGTAAGATTAGCATAGCCAAAAACACCTTTAGTGGTGCTCTTTACCCCTGATAAGCTTTGCCCGAGATTCAAGCTTGTCTGCCCATATGGCACTTGGAAAGTAAAATGGAGAAACAGCTAAGATCCAACATTTTCTTTCTCCAACAAATGCCGTTTTTTTGGAAAGCTACTTGATTAAAGCCCTTAATCACTGCAGAGACGTGAGCGCTAATTGTCCCTAGTCTTTATTAGAAGGTGTTATTATTCATTTCAGATAGCCAAGATTAGTTAAATTGACTTTTTAAAAAGCACTAGAACATCTCTAGGCTAGTAATTCAAAATCACTCCTTTATTTCTGTGCCGAGTGCCCAAACACAGTTTGTTCAATCGGAATCTGACTGACAGGCTATATGTGAATTTTTCATTGTCAGATTAGGTACAGTTGAAGTCAGAATTATTAGCGCCCCTGTATATTCATTCATTCATTTTCTTTTCGGCTTAGTCCCCTTATTATTCTGGGGTCGCCACAACGGAATGAACCGCCAACTTATCCAGCATATGTTTTATGCAGCGGATGCCCTTTTAGCTGCAACCCATCTCTGGGAAACATCCAGACACACTCATTCATACTCAAACACTATGGACAATTTAGCTCAGCCATTTCACCTGTACCACATGTCTTTGGACTTGTGGGGGAAACCGGAGCACCCAGAGGAAATCCACACAACCACGGGGAGAACATGCAAACTCCACACAGAAATGCCAACTGACCCAGCTGGGGCTCGAACCAGCAACCTTCTTGCTGTGAGGCGAACGTGCTACTCACTATGCCACCGTGGCGCCCCGCCCCTGTTTATTTCCCGCCAAATTCTTTCACAATGGAAATCTTTTTTAGCATATTTCTAAACATATTAGTTTTAATAACTCATTTCTAATCTAATCTTTGCCATGATGACAGTAAATAATATTTTACCCAATATTTTTCTAGATGCTAGTATTCAGCTTAAAGTGACATTTAAAGGCTTAACTGGGTTAACTAGGATTTATTATGCAAATCATTATATATGAAAGTTGGTTCTGTAAATAAATAAATAAATATATACTATATATTTATATTGCTTAAGGGGGCTATTAATATTGATCTTAAAATGGCTTAAAAAATAAAAAAAGGCTTTTATTCTAGCCGAAATAAAACAAATAAGGATGCACTCACACTATATCTGAATCGTGCCCAGGTGCGTTTCATGGTATGTTTGACAAGTGTGAGTGCTCCAAATTAGGCTCAGGCGCTGTTCAGCTGACTGTCCCTGGCTCGGTTGGAAGAGGTGCGCCAAAGCCCGGATCTTGGGCTTTGGTGAGGTACACTTGTAGTGTGAGTGCAAAGCACGCCTGAACCCGAAATTGAAGATGCAATGTCACTTTTAAGGGATTTTTTTTATATGGATTTATTAATCATTCTTACTTTCAATAAACGCAAACTGTCATGGATTATTAAAGACACCCCCCGCTGCACCATCAGCAAACCTCCAAATACATGCAGCACGAGGAATTTTATGATAATTTGTGAGCGTCAAAAGTTGTGGATCTGTTCGCTGTCACTGCATCCCAAACGACTGCAATGATATAACTCAAGAAATGTCCACTGTGCTGAGCGAGAGCGCTTCTTTTCCTGTTAAACTGAACAGTCGCATCATCGATGCTCTGGTTCGGAAGGCAAAATAGTGTGAGTGCAGGCCGTCGGGGGAGAGGGACAATCGCACTCTTGCGCGGTTCAAGGCAAATGTACCTAGTGTAAGTACGCCCTAAGACTTTCTCTAGCAGAAAAAAAAATATAGGATATACTGTAAAAAAAATTCCTTGCTGTTAAATATTTGAAAAAAAAAAAAAATCACAGGAGGGCGAATAATTTTGACTTCAACTGTATATTTGGGCACTAACTGTGGTAAATTATGTTTTCGGCACTGTTAAGCATGTTTAATACATCTCATTTATTAGAAATACCCTGAAATTAAGCTGTCAGTTTAATATTCCATCAACCTAAACAGGCTTTTTATGTTTATGTGAAGTTGTTCATAAAAAAAGGCCTTGCATATGTTGATATTGTGTTCATTCATTCAGTTTCCTTCAGCTTAGTCTCTTATTTATCAGGGGTTGCCACAGCAGAATGAATGGCCAATTATTTTCGCATATTTTGTGCAGCGGATGCCTTTCCAGACACAACCCAGTACTGGAAAACACACATACACTCTCACATTCACACACAAACACTACAGCCAATTTTGTTTACCCAATTCACCTATACCACGTCTTTGAACTGCGGGGAAAACCGGAGCACCCGCAGGAAACCCACGCCAACGCGGGGAGAACATGCAAACTCCACACAGAAACGCGAACTCGCCCAATCGAGACTTGAACCAGCGACCTTCTTGCTGTGAGGCGACAGTACTAAACACCGGGCCACCAGGCCGCCCTGTGTTTATTCAAATGTAAAAAAAACAAATCTATGAATACTAATGATGTGACTGTGGAAAAAGGAACTGGACAATAACTAGTGGATTTGAGATTGGATTGACTAATCATTTAAGGTGAAGTGTGTAATTGCTGTGCCGTTGCAGAAATAATTAATATGCTTTTTCAATACATTCCTCCATTGTTATGCCACACATTGTCCTCAACTAGGACCATTAGTTGTCAAAGCATCATTTGAAAACAGTTTAATCTGTAACTCTGACAATAAAAGTAAGTTTAAGGCCTGGCAAACCCGCATTACATTTTGAACCTCCCGAGTTCCCAGGTGAACTCAGCATGACAGCGAATCTAAAGCTTCTCTTTGCAGATGATTTAGCATTGCTGTCGCTGCTCCAGCGAGCACCTTTATCCTTTATCTGCTCTGTAAGACATGGTTGTCCTAATATCATTGCAGGAAAATGGAAAATGTTTGAAGCTTTAGCCCCAGAACCAGATAAAATCTTCAAAAACAGACCTTTCGGTTTGTTAATGGCTTAAATATTTCACACATACTGTTCATCATTTTAGTATATGTGGTATTTTTGATTTAGCTTTCGTTATACGGTCTATAGATTCTGGTTTAAATAAAATGTGCTCTTTAATTCAGAAGGCTAAGCAAAGTGGCATTGGCTATTATCTTTCAAAAGATTCATGTTCTTTTCAACTTTCTATTTCTATACATATTCATTTAAATCCTGGAAAAATGTCACATTTCTTAAGCAGTAAATCGGCATATTAGAACGATTTCTAAAGGATCATGTGTCATTGAAAATGGAAGTAAAGATTTTTAGCTTTAAATCAAAGCAATGTATTTCATTTCATAACACATTTAAGTTGAAATAATCTATTTTAAATGATATTATTTGACATTATAAAATAATTATGATCAAATAAATGGTAAGATAATGATTTCAATGTACTATTTTAAAGGACAAAATTATTTGTCCATTATATAGTGTTATTTTTACTGAAGGAAAAAGTTGATCACTTCAGTGTTTGTACAATATTTAACAGTATTATAAGTATATAATGTAATCATTTGTAATATCTAGATTGTTTAAAAAGCTTTTATTGATTTAATCAGGCAACTTATTTTTTAAGTTGATTTGACTGTTCACTGTATGCAGTGCAGATATAATTTAATAACAACAACATTAATTAATGGAAAAAGCAACATATTTCATTTTATAACACATTAAAAATGAAATAATCTTATTATTTTAAATGATATTATTTTACATTCTGAAATAATTCTGATCAATAAATGGTAAGATAATGATTCCAATGTATTATTTTAATGAACAAGATTATGTAAGTGTTTTTACTGAAGGAAAACATTGATGACTTTAGTGTTTCTAGAATATTTAACAGTATTATAAATATATAATAGAACCATTTTAAAATCTAGATAGTTTTAAAAGCTTGTGATTAAATCTCACAACTTATTTCAGTAACACTTTATTTCAATTGTCCATTTGAGTATTAGACTGTCTACTTAATATCTCTTGATACTGACATTCAACAGACATTTAACTGACAATGAGAAACTTAGCAAGTACATGTCAACTTACACTAACCCTACCCCAACCTTAACCCTAACCCCAACCTAACAGTCTACTTATAATCTAATGAGAATTAGTTGCAATGTAACTTAAATTCAACAAACGGACCATCAAAATAAAGTGTGACCGTTATTTTTGTTAAGCTAATCCAACTGTTCACTGTATGCTGTGCAGATATAATTTAATAGCCAACAGCACTAATTAATTTAAAAAAAACAATATATTTAATTTTATAACACATTTAAATTGAAATCATCTCTTTAAAATGATATTTCACATTATAAAATAATTTTGATCAAATCAGTGGCAAGATGATGATTTCAATGGACAAAATTATTTTATATTATTATAGGAAAATTTCGACCCCTTTAGTGTTTCTATAATAATTAACAGTAATATAAATATAATATATAACCATTTTCATATCTAGATACCTTAAACCTTGAGAATAAACCTTGCATCTTCTTTTTGTTAAGCTAATCCAACTGTTCACTGTATATTATTAATTTAATCATTATAGGAAAATTTTGACCCCTTTAGTGTTTCTATAATATTTAACAGTAATATAAATATATAATATAACCATTTTAATATCTAGATAACTTATACCTTGTGAATCATTCTTGCATCTTCTTTTTGTTAAGCTAATCCAACTGTTCACTGCATGCAATGCAGATATAATTTAATAACCAAGAGCTTTAATTAATGAAAAAAAAAGTGTTTCTTGAAATAGAGACATACATTATATTGTCACGGTAGCTCACTCACAAACACACGGATCTCAGAAATTATCAAAAAAACACCTATTTATTTACACAAAAACACTAGGAACATTTGACATCTGACATTCAACATCCAACATCCAACATCCGACATCCAACACAAGCAGGACAGGGAGGGGTGACAATACAGTACCGGACCAAGAACTAAACAAACTTAGGGGTATAAATAAGCAAGACATGATTGAACTGAATAAATACAGGGGTGTGGCACAGGTGAAACTGATGACCATTTACAAACGGCGGGAAAACAGAACAAAGGAATCACATGACATCAACAGAAGCACATGGAACACAACATATGGGGAATCACATGACACAATAAACACAGGACAAACATGAATCATGACATATGCAGTCAAGCCCGAAAATGATTCATACCACTGGCAAATTCTGACTTTTTTTTTTGTTCAAATGTAAATAAAGGCTGAGAATTGTACATCATTATTATATTTTTGGAAGAAGCCTGTGCCATTTCCAGTCAGAAAAACATCTTGCTGGTAGAATAAAAGTAACTTTAAGTCAGAATCTGCCAATTATATCAATAATTTCAGGCTTGACTGTAGATTCAACGCTGAAAGTGGCACTATTTTGCCTATTTCCTGTGATTCATCCAATCAGGTTTTCTTGCACAGCTAATCTTTTCAGGATTAGCATGCATCTGATTAACATGCCAAATATGGATGCTAACAGAGGTGTCACTTTATAGTGGCAGCACGATCGTGTTTCTGGAGTGGCGTGTTTGTAGCTCACTGTGCCAATGATCACTGCCATCTGGCCTTACCCAGCATGCCCTGGGAGGAATGATGTGCAACGGGGCAATATCCCTCAGGCTGCGAGTGCCTCAGGTGCTCCGAGAGTCCAGTGTCATCCTGGGAATTCAGAGGTGTTTGGATGCTTCCGCGTATGTGTGTGATTACTGGAGCCAACAGAGAGGGTGATGTATAACAGCGTTTCCCTGGGGAAATGAGTAGAGTGCAAGGCAATATGCTGCACAGCACAGGCATGCTAAATGAAATATGCATTAATTAATGCATGCCGTGCCAGAAGGAGGAGGAGGGGCAGCGTGTATGGCGTGAGTGGCATCGTTCCAGTCAGACACTGACAATTAATAAAGAGAATTTGCTGGGGGCGCAACCTTTCTGTGTTAACCTGACCTGGAATGACTGAAGAAATGCAGACTTAGTGGACTTGCAGGAAAAAAACAATCATTTTCTTAATCAGCGTTTTGAGTTTAATGCTGTTTTGGGTGAAATATGGTCGATTAAATATCTCCTATTTCAATTCAATTCAATTTAAGTTTACTTGTATAGCACTTTTAACAATATTTATCGTTCCAAAGTAGCTTCACAAAGGGTATATATCATTACATTATGCCTTATTCACATTAGCAATGACTTTATAGCTGCCTGTCGCCAGGGATGGGCAAAAATACATTGAAATGTATTTTGAAATATAATAATATGGAACAAAATCAATGCCAAAAGTATTGAATTAAAAAGCTTGTCGAATAACACTAACTGAAAAAAATAATGCATTGAATTAACAAGTGCTTGCATTTTAATGACATGAATTGCCAGGGTTTGTATTTTTATGTCCCGAAATTTAACATAGCTGTTTCTTTAAGCTGTGAATATTTTAACTAAAAATATTTTGCACACGTTTTCATACTTAAATTCAATACTTCATAATTCATCTTCCAAAATTCACTTCCAAAATATTCAGTACTGTTTAAAAAGCACTTAATTAATTCAATGCATTATTTTTTTCAGGTTGTGTTTTTCGACAAGCTTTTTAATTCAATACTTTTGGCATTGATTTCGTTCCATATAATTCAAAACACCTCATTTTACGTGTATCACAATAAACCACAAAATACAGCAGCCACAGATGTATCAAAATAAAATACTGTAGTTTGAAAATATTACAAAATACCTTCACAAGGGAGCATGACATTTCTTCACAAACCTTCAATCAATAGGCGTATTTGAACAATCCCTTCATCGTTAAAAACTGACTTTCTCTTTCATTTTAGCATAAATTTTGTACAAATTTCATTTAGAAAGTCCTGTCTTGAAGATGATCTGTTTTTGCAAATAGACTCTTCATATACATCCTCCTGCTGGTCTAATGTTTTTGACCTGTCTGTAAAGACTAGAGTGTTAATAAAGGGGTGGTCCAGAGTGTATTTTTAAGGCTTGGATCTTCTGAGCTCAGGGCTCTCTCCCAGGACAGCATGCCAAACACGCTTTATTATCAATCATCAGCTAAGTGTGAACTCTTGAACTTTTGTTGAAGTCAACAATGAAAGTCAGTGGTTACAGGTTTCCAACATTTTTCAAAATATCTTCTTTTGCGTTCGACAGAAGATAGAGAGTCATAATGGTTTGAAGCAAGTGTACTATCTAGGTAAAGTATCCCTTTAACTGTCACATTTGATCAATTTAAAACCTACTTGATTTTAAAATGGTAATCCATTTAAAAAAACACAGTGAAGTTAATCTTTAAAACAGTAATACGCATGTGTCTACAGTAACAATATGGCTAAATACTTACTCCTAGGGCCATTTGTATTCAATTCATCTTGATTTCTACAGCACTTTTAAAATGTAGATTGTGTCAAAGCAGCTTCACATGGATGATAGAACATTGAAACAGTGTCAGTCCAGTTTTCAGTGTTGAAGTTTAGATCAGTTCAGTGTGGTTTAATATTCACTGCTGAAAGTTCAAACACTGAAGAGTTTTTGATTTATATCAGAATTGATATTTAGCCGCACCATATTGGTCACATCTAGTTTTTATGAGGGAGGTTATTAGCCCAATGTTCAACCTCCAATCTGGAGGACCAGGACATACACATATATACTACAGACAATTTAGCTTACCTAATTCACCTACAGCACATGTCTTTGGACTTGTGGGGGAAACCGGAGCACCCAGAGGAAATCCACGCAACCACGGGGAGAACATGCAAACTCCACACAGTAATGCCAACTGACCCAGTCGAGGCTCGAACCAACGACCTTCTTGCTGTGAGGCAAACGTGCTACTCACTACGCCACCGTGACGCCAAAAATTAAACAATATGGCTTAATACATAAATTAAAATCTTACCTTACTGATCAACACTCCTCAATGTACAATAACACTTCAGTCAAGTTTCATAAAGCAGGGCAACCCCATTAAAAGTCAGAATACAGCAGATTTGGTGTGAGTTGTAAAACCAGTTAAGCTGTATAACAGAAATAGAAGCACAGAGAGAAGGATGGTGTGTAAATATGAATAAGTGCCCTCAGTTCGGGCAGGTGCCTGAACTGTAAGAACTGGCCAGTGAATTCTCAGTCCTCCATAAAGGTGTCAGAGGCTGAATGTATGAGTGTGTTTGGAAGCTGAGGGAGTAACACACACTGAGAGAGATTAAAACGCTGAGTTTTATAAATGGGGTGCTCACAGAGGGGTGCAGGGGTCATTAATAACCACCGGCTGATGGCAGAGAGACACACACACACACATACACACACAGAGAGAGATAGGGAGTTGGTAGTAATTGTGATATGATGGTTCCTTCCTGTTGGTGTCCACAGAGAAAGTCCTATTATTTGTCATTATCTTCTTGTGTCTCTTTTTTATTCTCGCTTGCTTTGGCTCTCTTGAGGTTTCCTGTAAATATGTTTCCCTCATGCATGCATATGTCGACTTTTTGATTGCGTTTTCAGCCACAGTAACGTTTTATCGCTTACAGGTTGCTCTTTCATAGCTCAGGAGTTTTAATGAGTTCACATTTATGTTTTATTACAGTACTTTGAAGGTGGTATATGGATATGTTCCTCTAGCCATGTGGTTGAGTTCAAGTATTACACTTGTGTAGCTAATTGAGCCTGAATAAGATGACATGAAGACTTTGCGTAGACATTTGTTTTGGTAAACGTACTGATGGCGGCAGGGTGGCTTAGTGGTTAACACTGTCACCTCACAGCAAGAAGGTCGCTGGATCGAGTCCCAGCTGGGCCAGTTGGCATTTCTGTGTGGAGTTTGCATGTTCTTCCATGTTTGCTTGGGTTTTCTCTGGGTGCTCCGGTTTCCGCTATAGCCTAAAGGCATACGCATTAGGTGAATCGGGTAAACAAAATTGGCTGTAGTGTATGAGTGTGTGTGAATAAATGGATATGGGTGTGTCCCAGTACCGCGTTGGGGCTGGAAGGGCATCAACAGCATAAAAAAAATGGCAGAATAGTTGGCGGTTCATTCAACTGTGGTGACCGCTGATAAATAAGGGACTAAGCTGAAGGAAAATGAATGAATGTACTTGTTATGAAGTTTGAAATCACACATTGACTTCCACGCTGATCTGATATCAGATTTAATGCAATATTTGGATGCAGGATTGCAGCAGTTGGAATGAAATACTTATTTTAAATATTAATTTATGTATAATTAATTCATAGTTTTATAACTAATCTTCCTTGTAACAAAGACCTGCTATCTGAGAGGTTGTTAATTGGTTGTATATGGTTTGTTGAACCCATTTAATTCAACATTAGGGGTGTAACCCTGGTGTCCTGGCCTTTATGATCATGGCCTTCCAATCATCCCCATCCACCGAATTGGCTCTATCACTGTCTCTCCACTCGACCAATAGCTGATGTGCGGTGAGCGCACTGGCGCCGTTGTCCTGTGGCTGCCGTCACATCATCCAAGTGGATGCTGCACACTGGTGGTGGTGTGGAGAGACCCCCCCTCATGATTGTAAAGCGCTTTGGGTGTATGGCCATACACAATAAATGTGCTATATAAATACACATTACATTACATTACATTACAACATTAATTGGATTAAGAATTTTTTTTTTAATTTTTTTTATTTGTGTTTAACAGTGAAAGTAGCATTTAAGAACTACATTACCCATGATGCTGTACAGAAAAATTCACATATCTAAAAGTTGTATCGAGAAGTTTGATGTATGATCTCAGTATATGTAAATGGTTGTGTATACAATATTCATTCATTCATTCATTTTCCTTCAGTTTAACCTCTTATTTATCAGGGGTCGCCACAGCGGAATGAACTGCTAACTATTCCAGCATATGTTTTACACAGCGGATGCCCTTCCAGCTGCAACCCATTTCAGGGAAACACCCATACACTCTCAAATTCACACACACACACACACACACACACACACACACACACACACACTCATAATAAACTACAGTCAATTAAGTTCATCCAGTTCACCTATATCGCATGTCTGTGGGGGAAACCGGAGCACCCAGAGGAAACCCACGTGAACACGGGGAGCACAGAAATGCCAACTGGCCCATCCGGGACTCGGACTAGCGACCTTCTTGCTGTGAGGCAACAGTGCTAACCACTGAGCCACCGTACAATCGTGTATAAAATATACAATCTATAAATTTTGTTTATGATCTTTTATGAAATTTCATGCACTATTTTCTGAGAATTAAGATGAAATCCTCTCAATTCGCTTTCGATCTAATCTACTTTCGTCTATGAGAAACACCGGAGATGTCTTTGGTGATTTATGTTTCTAGTGGGCAGCGCTTTCCTGTCATTACTCTGAGTTCCTCTCTCTGACACATTTTGGATGTACAATAAGCTTCATCTGCCTGCATTATCATCTTTATTTCCTTTTTCTCTCCCGTTCTTGTTTTCTTTATCTCTATTCCAGGCCCGTGTGCTGTCAAACCTCACCGGTTCTTCATATTTAATGTATGCTAATCTGTGTTAAGTAATATTCATTCTGACAGTCATTTCACTCTCTCATGTCCTCTCACTATCTCACTCTGATGCAATTTTAACCCAAAACCCTCAGTGCCTTATTAGGCCATTTATACACATTTGCATTACAGTGTCAGAGGGTGAGAGATGTGGGAGAGAGAAGTTTCGGATTCATTCTGGGATGGTTAATCCTTTGTGTAGCTTTCTTTTACATTAAACTGGGGTTTTAGAGGTAAGAACCCTTATATCTAGTGGTGTTCATGGTTTATGGACAGTTGATATTATGTGAAAATTGATATTATAATTTTTTGTATTAATACTTACATACAGTATATAACTGAACCAATTAGACCTTATTATAAAGTGTTACTATCTTTAGCTGGAGTAGTTCTGTATTTTCATCATAAATAGCCTATTAGCTGCTCCTGTCTTTGCCCTGATTGGCTCACCAATGTCTTGTCATCTATCTGTCAGTATTAACATTTTAAAAGCCTGATTCCTTTGCAACATTTAATTGAAACTATCCTTTTTTGTAGCTCCTCAATTAAAAAAGAAAGTAAAGATAATGTTAAATTCGAAATTATGGATCTCTGTCAAAGGCATTTGCCCCAACCAGTGGTGGAAAGAGTACTGAAGAATCATACTCAAGTAAAAGTACCATTACTTGCCTAAAATGTAGTGCAGGTAGAGTAAAAGTATCTGTTGTAAATATTGCTCAAAGTATGAGTAAAAAGTAGACCTTTTAAAAGTACTCAAGAGTAGTGAGTAGTAGGGCTGTGCAATTAATCACAATCGCAAAAAAATCGCGATTTAAGCACATGCAATTTCTAAATCGCGAAGGCTGCAATTTCATCTATCAATTCATTTAGATTTTTATTCAGAATACATTCTTGTGGGCATGATTTTATTATGTTAAGCAGTCAGAGCTGATGCAGCACACTGGACAATTACAGCTAGGCTGAGCAGGAGAAAGATGTTAACCAATCAGAGCTCGCTCCATGGTTTTGATTTACGTTAGTTTTTATTTATTGTTATGGCTGGAATTGAGGTTAGTTCATCTTTATTTTTTCAAGTTGTCTGTTTTTAAGACAATTGATTATGGTTTTGTTTATCAAGCAGTTACTGTGTACAGTATGTGTTTAACTAGAGTTAAGGTTAGGAAATCTTCATTTATTTTATGTTGTCTGTTTTAGAGACAATTTTACTACAGTTTTATTTATTAAACTTAATACTATGCTATTTCATTATGAAATGTTTTGTTATGCATTTCTTGTGCACTGAATACATTTAGAATGCATGTATGCAGCTTGTTTGAAAAAGCAAAAACAGCTGCCAAAATCGCAAATAAAATTGCAATATTCGTTCCAAAAATCGCAATATGATTATTTTGTCCATATTGCACAGCCCTAGTGAGTAGTGAGTATTACGCTGTAGAAAAGTTGATGCATTTACAGAATGTTACGTTTACACATCCCTGCACAAACAACATGTCTTCAACATGATCTTCATATTTTCGCTTGTTCCAACCTTTATTCATTTGTTTGTTCCCTCCTTCCTTCGTTCCTTCCTTCATTAGGTCCTTTTGTTTATTCATTCGTTTGTTCGTTCCTTCCTTTCTTAGTTTGTTCAGTCCTTGCTTGAATTCTTCCTTCATTCGTTTGGTCCTTCCTTCTTTCCTCCCTTCATTTGTTTGCTCATTTTTTCTTCCATATTTTTGTTCCTTCCTTCATTAGGTCCTTTGTTCATTTGTTTGTTCCTTCTTTCCTTCTATAGTCTGTTCAGTCCTTCCTTGAATACTTCCTTCATTTATTTGGTTCTTCGATCCTTCCATTCCTTGTTTGGTCCTTCCTTTTATTTGGCCCTTCCTTCCATTCTTCATTCGTTCCATTTAGTGATTGTTTAAGGCTGTTTGGTGATTTCAGTCATCATACGGTCGACATCCATAATTTTCAGTAACATGCAGTCTGTAAAAAGTCTCTGGATCATTGCGTGTAAAGATTTTGGACATCTTGGACATTTTTAATGTTTCCAAAAGGTTTGCTGCATTTATAAAGCGCCCATGTCTTGAGGTTGTTCAGTATGATGTGATTTACTTTCTATGTGTGATTTAATTGGACAGGAATCACAGGACTGATTTTTCTACTGTAGACAATGACCATAGACAAGAAAGAAATAAAGTAGTGACTGCAGGTTGAAGGAAAGTAGTGGAGTAAAAGTACAGATACTGCACTAAAACTGTACCTAAGGGTAAGTAAAAGTACACATTTTTAAAACTACTCAGTAAATTACAACTCCTGAGAAAAACTACTTACTTACAGTAGTTTGAGTATTTGTAATTAGTTACTTTACACCACTGGCCCCAACCAACTGCCCATTATTCTCTTTCCAGATGGGATGGTGGGCCAAACCAAAGGTATCCATGGGCCAACTTTGGCCCGCTGGCCCTACTTTAGGCACCTTTGATTTAGAACAATGTCTAATTGTTTTGTTTTGTGGCAACTAGCGATGTAATAAGGGATAAAGTACATCACGCCAGGCTGCCGTTAAGCCTGTCAGGCTTTATTTGGTGATAACAACCTCCTGGATGAACTTTATCTATTACTTAAGTTTATAAAGTATTACTATATATACAGCTGGTCCCTTTTCCACTTTTTAGATAACAAGTATAATTACCTTATATTTATAAAACCCTGCTGAAACCCATATGAATTCAGTATTGTAATATAGATATGGACTCCTCTTGAGTGTTCAGTATCTCTCTCTGTGCTATTGCGGTGCTGGTGTGTTCGTGGCTGGTTAGCATTCAGGTCTCGGCGTCCCCCCGGTTCATGAATCCCTCTCTGCTTCTGACAAGACATGAGCCTCCAGAGGCCTCCAGTCCACACACACACACACACACACACACACACCCTCTCTCGCTCTCTCCCCACAGACACACATGAGCAGAATAATAGAGCGCACGAGTGTGTCCAGTATGGCCTTATTGATATGCTGCTGGTCAGCGCAGGACCTTTCATGTGCGAGTGAATGAAAGAGAATAATATAGTGTTGATATGGCTAATGGATTCATGGACGGAGGGAACGCCTCAGGTGGAGGTGCTAATGACAGGTGACTGCTGTAATCTGGGACTGGACTCCAGGGTTAAATCTGCATCGATCCTCTGTAGTCTCTGTTTGGTATGATGCCCGTGACGTTGATGAAGGACATGTTGGGAATGTTGAGCTACTGTAAAAGGGTGCAGTGGACTACGGAATTTTTCTCATTTCAATTCAGTTGTACTCTATAAAGAAAGTTGGGCTGTTTTAACTAAACTTTTAGTTCATATTTGACACAGATTGAGAGAGTCCAGCATGGTTTTGGCCTTGACAATCTATGCTTTTATTTGTAAAAAATGCATTGTATAATCATTCAATGTAATAAAAAGGGGCAATAATGTAATAAAACAACACATAATGTACAAAATAATGTAATAAAGAATTATCCAACCATTTTGCCTTTATGGATTAAAGGTGAAGAATATTTAAAATCTTCTGATTTAGTTAAAACTTAAAAAATAAAACACTAAAATAACAGGGCTATGTAAAAATAGCCTTCATGATTCAATAAAGCTGCTAAGAGACTTAAGAATAATGCAATAAAAAAACATGTAGAAAATGTATTTCAATTTATTGTGAATTTAAAATTAGATGAATAATATAAATTAAATAAAATTAAATGACGTAAAATCATATTTATTTATTTCTTTTTGTCTAATTTTAACATCTTAAAAATCAACTTTCAAGTCATTAAGACATTCTTGCTGTGACAGTTAAGCCAAAGTGAAGACAATTTGTTTAAACATATTGGATATTATTCTGCATTGTTAGGAATCATTAAACAAGGTCAAAATCTGATTAAAACAGTAAGGTATTTATTTATTTAACTTTTGTATCAGAAATTTGTAACTAATAATGCATTTTTTAGGTTGTATTAAAGTAACCTTACCCTCATGAGTTCATCTAAGCTAATAGAAAATGGAGAACGTTTATTGTAAATACGCTTTATTTGGTATTGCAAAGTGTCAATAAATATGTGCAAAATCTTTTTTTAATCAGGTAGTATAAATAATAAATATACTTGTAAGGCTTCTTTTTTTAAAATGTGCCAAATTTGTAAAATATTCAAATGTTTACAATTGGGCAAGCATAAACACACATCACAAACAAACATATTTAGAAGGTATAATGTCAAAAATGTTTGTCATAATGCTGAAATACAATGTATAATCATATAAATAATTTTTTTTAAAGAAAAACACCTGCATATCTGTTTAAACAATGCACAAATTTGAACTCCAGTGGCCCGTTCTAACTGAAAAAGATAAAAGATTTTATAGATTTTTTTTTTTATCTTAACAGGTAAATTGGGCCAGTAAATACAAACATTTCTTCATAAAATTCTGGATTATTTTATCAATTATTTTGCAGTTTATCTCAGGCCATTATGACATGCTGGCTACATTATTTCTAAATGTAGGGCATCACAGTGGCACAGTAGGTAGCATAATCGCCTCACAGCAAGAAAGTCGCTGGTTCGAGCTCCGGGTCACTTGTCATTTCTGTTTGGAGTTTGTATGTTCTCCCCGTGTTGGTGTGGGTTTCCTCAGGGTGCTCTGGTATCTCCCACAGTACAAACACATGCGCTGTACAGTAGGTGAATTGGGTAAGCTAAATTGTCTGTTGTTACTGTGATTGAGGGTTTCCTAGTGTTGGGTTGCGGCGTCCTTCCTTAGTTTATTCAGTCCTTCATTGAATTCTTCCTTCATTCGTTGGGTCCTTCCTTCTTTCCTCCCTTCATTTGTTCTCTCATTCTTTCTTTCGTATTTTTGTTCCTTCCTTCATTAGGTCCTTTGTTCATTTGTTTGTTCCTTCTTCCCTTCCTTAGTTTGTTCAGTCCTTCCTTGAATCATTCCTTCGGGCATCTGATGTGTAAAACATACAGTATGCTAGATAAGTTGGCGGTTCATTCCACTGTGGCGACCACTGTTGAATAAAAAGGACTAAGCCGAAGGAAAACTAATGAATGAATTTCTAAATGTGAATTTGATTGTTATTGATTTATCATCTTCATTATTGAGATGTAATATTGTATTTATCAGGCCACTCACTTTACCTTTTTCTGCGGTGGTCTCAGAATGAGGCAACCTCAGACCAATAAATTCATTTACTAAATGTCAAGCAGTGTTATGGAAACAGTTTGAAATTCTTTGTAGTCATTTTTTGTTAACTTTTAAAGCGGTAAGACACTTCAAACTTAATTGACCCATTTTACCTGATGGCCCAATGTTCCTGATATCACTGTTGGCAAAGCAATAAGCTTATATATATCAAACTTCATTCAAGTATCTGCTTTGTGACGTGCGTACTTTGTAGGGTGTTCCAATTCCCAATTTTATTTATTTATTTTTTCCGGTTTCGTGTTAGTAGCCTTAAATAGGCCACTCAGTAGTCTTTGGAAGGTTGTGTGTGGTTTCAGCGCATTTGATAGAAATACTCAGAGTCTGCAGTTTGAGCGTGTAGAGTTTCAACACAGTTTTGGTAACACACACCTGTCTGTCCGCCAACATGGCTGCTCTGTGTGTGTTTCCTGCAAGAGGTGTTTATGTGTGCGCTGTTATCTCCACAC
>CAIGQQ010031496.1:6705943-6717906 GCA_903798035.1 Danio albolineatus
TTTATTGTTAAAAAAAAAAGCACATGAAATTTAATATTAAGCGAGACTAGGGGCGTTTTTTCCTCGCCGCTGTCACCACTGGCTTGCATGTTTCGGGACTAAAAAGGGCTGCGCACGATGGGCTGCTCTTCAGTGTTTGAACTCTCAGCAGTGAATATTAAACCACACTGAACTGATTTAAACGTAAAAAACTGGACTGACACTTTCAATTCACTATAATTCATGTGAAGCTGCTTGGACACAACCTACATTGTAAAAGCGCTATAGAAATAAAGATGAATTGAATTGAATTGAATTGAACTGAACTGAACTGAACTGAACTGAACTGAACTGAACTGAACTGAACTGAACTAGTATTTCATAGAGCTCACACCCAAATGCTTCACATCAATGCAATGCACCGGGTGAGCTACCGAGCAAGTTTACCACATCAATAAACCCATGTGTTTGGTTGTGTGATGACCAAAATTTTTATTAGAATTACAAATAATTCAAATAAAACAAATAAATATGGTAGAAATGTTTTAATGTCATCTCCATGCTGAAGTAAGTCTTTATTAACCAATAATCTGCCTCCGGAATCATAATATTTGTAAAAAGAGTTACAAGTGATATACAACTGCATTTTTGGAATAGCGAGAGGCATGCTTTTCCAATGAGCCTATGCTGAATTCTGTTCATGTAGTTCATTTCAAACGGTTCTGAAACAAGCTGACTTTTGTGCCAACTGAACAAATTCTCATTACCTTGCTAAGTGTTGAATAGCAGCCCTGTGGCACTTATTACTAGTCAAAGGTGATTTTCAAAACACATTTTTAGCCATTTTCTCCTTTTAAACTGTCAGTTCAGATGGGATTTCGATAAATAAAAGAAATAGTTTGACCTGGACCTTTTAAAAGCGAGATAAAGAAATGATATTTTCAATTCACACGACAATAAAACCACCTACTAGCTCCCGTGGATGCTGAGATGACCTCGTGTCCTTATGTAAAACAATTACAGTCTCAATAGGACTTTTGTCATGAATCATTAGACATCAGCACGGCAGCAGATGACATACATGCCTGTGTCTTACCTGAGAGAAAATAGATGTTTGCTCAGTAATGGAGAACGTGGCCTTATCATTATCACGGAGAGGTTTTTGTAATGGATTTTCGACTTGTGAATAAAATGCAGTTGCGTGAAAAAAGAAATGCAAGTGGACAGAATACCTTACAGTGATCGAATGGTAATGAAAGTTTACTCTCTTTAAAAGGACAGAGATGCACTAATTCCAAAGGTAAATCACAGTTATCGTGTGAAACTTAGATATTATATTTATATGAAGCGTTACCTTGATAACTTTATTTATGATGGTGTATAGACACGTTAGAAACGTGTTATTAATGGCTTTCCTAAAGTGTAACATATACTGTATGGATAAAAAAAGCTAATGAGGCAGGAGAGGAAAAGGATAGCAGAGGAGATTTCTGTATCAGAATCGAGCAGGCTCATATATTGTCTTTCGCTGCACGTCAGCTGGTCACGGTGCAGAGATGGTGAATAATGCACAGGGGGCAGAGAGAGAGAGAGAGGGAGAGAGAAACTTTGTTTTTTGTGTGATTCTGAAGTTGATTTGGTTTTGTAAGGCCTTGGTGGTTCAGTCTGTGGCAGTGTGATCATATTGAAGTCTCTGGAAACTTAGGAATATTTTTGTGAAACTTCAGTTTAAAGAGAGAGTTTACCAAATAAAATGAAAAAAATGTTGTAGATTTAATGATGAGGATGCATAAATGATAAGATAATGCGCCATTTAACGGCGTTTAACGGTCATCATAATCTTAAATCCTTTAAAGTTTTTAATATTTAGATTTTTATAAAAAATTTATAACCATTTATATACATTTATGCATGTATTATATCATCTTTGTGTCATAAACAAAAAAACGAATTACCGCTTACCGGTGTTTTTAATGCAGCGTCTGAGGGGCTGAGAGTAAATTTGACGTTCTTCTCTTCTCTAGCTGCTGTTATCAGTCTCACACGTTTTTTTCTTTTTTCTGAAAGTCTTGATAACACCATTGTGGAGTTTTTCCTTTATTTTTTCAGCAAATAGGATTGTAAAAGAATCATTTGTTGTACTCTCTAATTCACTGCACTCTAAGTTTACCCAACAGCCGGCTACTGCTGCAGAGAAATGTGAAAAGGGTCTATTTTTATTCATTTCTAAATACAGTGTTTGGACATGTGGACAAGCTAAATAAGCCCATAAAATACATGTGGTTCATATAAACTGCAAAAACTGGAAAACTGTAATTGTCCTAAACATTTATATAGAAATGACTAGTAAAACATTAGAATTCATGCTTAAATGGTATTTTCTTGATTGTTTTTTCAGCATTTTTATAGTCTGGCTTGACTATGTAGTCTATATGACTATTTAACACCTTGCTTTTTTAAATATAGTGTTTGGACATGGGAAAAAGCTTCTGTATATAACTCCATAAAAATTCATATGGTTTATATAAACTGCAAAAAAAAGAAAAATGCTGGATTTGCATTATAAAACAGTTTTTACTCAGAAATGGGAAGTAAATGTTATAAAGAATTACAAAGAAATGGCAAGTAAATCATTAAATTACATGCTAAAATGGTGTTTTTGGTCACACTTTATTTTGATGGTCCGTTTGTTGAATTTAAGTTACATTTTATTTACATGCCAACTAATTCTCATTATATTATAGGTAGACGCTCAGGTTGGGTTTAGGGTTAGTGTAAGTTGACATGTACCTGCGAAGTTTCTATAGTCAGTTAAATGACAGATATTAAGCAGACAGTCTAGTAATACTCAGATGGACTATCAAAATAAAGTGTTACCGTGTTTTCTTAAATGTTTTTAATATTGTATTTCTTTTAAATTTTTAATAATTTTTTACAGTGCTTTTACGCTATGAAATATAGATGACTATTTAAAATTTCACAATAAGATCTAATTTGTTCTCAAAAAATAAATAAATAAATAAATAAATAAATATATATATTAGTATTATTATTTTTTTAATCAGTAAGTTAATGTTTTTTGTTTTGTTTCACAGATGAGTGATCAGTTAAATTTCATATTATAGATGTGTTTGAGGGGCCATGGTCCCCTAAATAGACCCTTTTCACATTTCTGGGTTTCTCGGTAGCGAAAGTCGTCATAGTTGGCAAAACTTGAAGCGCAGTAAAGTACAGGAGAATACAACAAATATTTTTTTTACAATCTTATTTGCTCAAATAGTACAAGAAAAACTCCTTAGAAACACCTTGCACAAGTGGTAATTCGCTTTTTGTAATTTGACGCAAAGATTATATGATACATTCATAAATGCATAGAAATATTCATATGTTTTTTTTTAAAATCCAAATATTGATATATGATGACCATTAAACACGTCATAACAGTCTTCTTTATTTATTAGTTAATTAATTAATTAATTAATTAATTAATTAATATAGACTCTTAAAGTCCCAATAGACATTGATTTGTATTTTTCATATTTTCAAGGACCACAATTTTTAGCTAAAATCGTCTTTAATGTTCTACTGAAGAAAAGAAATACCCAAATACAATAAATAGTCAAAATAACCAACATTAGCACTTTGTTGATTTGATAACGACTGTATTAAGTAATGTTTACAAGTGAAACATTACCAGTATTTTAGTTGCTTTGTGTTATGAGCAGACCAAAGAATGCTATTCATAGAAATACTGTATATTAGCAAACCTCATTGTTTTTTATCTTCATAATATGCCATAATTAAACAAATGTGCTCTTAAGAAGAATTTAATTGCATGGGTTTGGGACAAAATAAGACATTTTCAGGTGAGCTCTATGCCTTTAAGAGTATATGTCCATGTGATGCTACAGAAATGACTGTGCATGCATAAGGCATTTCTACATCTGTTTCAGTAATGCGGTACTTCAGGTCTGGATGCGCACAGTATTCCATCAGGAGCTGTAAATCCCTCTAGTGCCACGTTTGAGGCCCATCACACCCCATTTGCCAAACACAGAGACCGTCCGCCCCCCTGAGCAACATCAGAACACACTGTATGTCTGCTCGAGTTTTTGATGCTTGATCACACCCTCAGATTGCCCTCTGGGAGATGTTCTCTGAATTATAATACAGTTGGCGTTCTGTATTTTGCATCGGCTGCAGTAGTTCCCCCTCTCACTCTGTGTCATCGCAATCTCTCATCAAACCTGGCTTTCTGACGCGATGTGACTGAAGGGATCGAGCTTCTAAAAGACTTGAACTTCGAAGAACGTTACAAGTTCAAAACAACATAAGAGCTGTTGACAGCATCTGTAACACGCCATAGACAATTAACATAGAACTGTGACATATTAAACGTTAATCACTGCATTATGCTGTTACAGGGTAGAACTATGATGCTTCTATGAAGAGGGTTTATAAGCAGAAGTGTTAAATGTAGTTTTCCCATGAAAGGTGTCTTGTTTGAGTTTTGAGTAGCCTAAATTAGCCCAAATTTTTGAGGTCATTGGATTTTTCTAGATACTGTAGATTTTTGTGATCCATTGTAAACTTTTATGTTTCTTCACAGTATTTATTTACTGTTTTGTAATGCTTAAAATAGCCACATTAAGACATAATCTGTTGCCTTCGTAGTTGCTATTTTTGAATACATTATTATTTTGTATTGTTTTTTTAACATGTTGGTTTAAGGAGAATGCTTTTAAGAATATAGGATCTTGAATCATCAAATAAAATCTACACACATCCTTTTTTAATTTGAACTGCATTCTAATCATCACAAATACTGCAGACCTAATAGATCCAAGATTCTCACAGAAATCAGTCAAGTTTGGTAAAGGAAAAATCATGGTTTGGGGTTACATTCAGTATGGGGGCGTGCGATAAATCTGCAGAGTGGATGGCACCATCAGCAGCCTGAGGTATCAAGATATTTGTACTGCCCATTACATTACAAACCACAGGAGAAGGCAAAATCTTCAGCAGGATAGCGCTCCTTCTCATACTTCAGCCTCCACATCAAAGTTTCTAAAAGCAAAGAAGGTCAAGGTGATCCAGGATTGGCCAGCCCAGTCACCAGACTTAAACATTATTGAGCATGTCTGGGGTAAGATGCAGGAGGAGGCATTGAAGATGAATCCAAAGCATTTAGATGAACTCTAGGAGTCCTCCAAGAATGCTTTCTTTGCCGTTCCAGTCAGTCATTTGAGTCATTGCAGATATGTATAGATGCAGTCCTCCAAGCTCATGGGAGTCATGCACAATATTAACAATTTTTTCCCACTGCACCATGACTTTATATTCTATACTGTAAATTTTTTCTGTTAAGTGACAAGACTTTTGTCTAAGCAAAGTCAGACCTTACTGTCCTCATTAAATAATTAAAATCAAGGCATGATCATATTTTATTTTGGTAAATAAGCGTAATCTAGAGGCCTTTGCCTTTTATATAAGCCACTTCTGATACCAAATGATCAACTAGAAGTCAAGTTATTTGTTGTTCCTAAAGCTTGGATAGGCGATAAGACAGGTAGTGTATTAGTGTGTGGGTATTTATATAGTATACATTGTTTATAGTTAAATATTTGGTTTTATTGCTTTGTTTTGTTTGTGTTTTCTTGGTGCGCTACAGTATCAGGTGACGTTATTGAAAGATTAATTGAAAGAAACTGTAATGAATGCTGTTGTAAATTAGCTTTGACTTGAACATAAGACCCTGCAGGGGGTAACCACCGAGCAGAAACAAGGAGGAGAAGAAAAACAGCCAGCATAAATATTAATTTCTCTTTTTGTTCAACAGAAACGACCCAATCGGATCCTCGCCGAAATCCAATTCCCCACAAATACTTTTGTTATTCATATCCTGCCTCTATATATTAACTTGAAATACTTCAAAACAGGATCGCAGCAGTCCCCCAGGATCATGGGAAACGTGGAGTTTACCACAATAGTTGTTTTCAAGCAAATTGGATTTAACTTACATCTGCGGTTCCGAATCCAACACTAACAATAAATAAATCAATGCGTTTACTGCAAGCGACAACTATAAAACGGTTTAATGTAAATACATCCGAGAGAACGAGAAGCCGCATGATTCGCGATCAGATCTTCTGCAGGCGCTCAAATGAAATATGTATAGTTTTTCTCCATATTGGTTTGATTAGTTTGTGCTGTATATTAAAACAAAGCGCTAGCAATTAAATAGCTGACATATTTATCAAACAATGAGAGTTGTGAGGGTAATTGGTGCAAACAGTCACAGATATCTCACTCTCACACAAGACCGCTCTGGAGAGAAGGAAATAAATAAGAAATTTGAAATCATTTGGAAAAGCAGCCATTGTTTCAGTAATGTAGATGAGGGGGAAAAAAATGTGATTTCTATAATTAATTTGAGCGTCTTAGAGAGGGAAGATGAGTCGATTTTGCTTGTTGGGATAGTAGCACCCACTGGGCAACAACATATGGAGGCTGCATTTGGCTTTGGGTGACGTTTAATGAACTTCTCATGATTATGAGATCCCATACCAAAAATAGCTCCCAAAGGACCTGAAGGAGGCCTGCATCTACAGGAGAAGCAGACTTTGTGGTGTAGCTCTAGGTTGTATCCCACAGTGATTCAGACTTGCAGCAGCTCATTCACACTCATCCGCTGACAGCCAGATGTTTATCGTGACTTTTCGAGTCATGTTTTCTTGTAGGCCTGGCTTTAGGCCAGCTTTCCATTTTGAATATATACAAGAATGGAAATTTTCGAGAGAAATGAAGAGGGTGGCATTAATTGCTTGTACATGAATAATGCAGCTTTGCTTGTCAGATGAAGGCTTTCAGTAATCTTGGGGTCATTATTAGTTGCCTTTAAATGAGCTTGTTTGGCAGCATTTCTTTTCCCAAATTAGTGTGGAAATTCAGGCCTCTAGAGCTATACAGTGCATGATGGAAGAATTAAGGATAGGGTTGCAACAGTACACAAACATTGCTTTTTGATATGTACCACAGTTTTGAAGGCACAGTTCAATTTAATTCCAGTTTATTTGAAGAGTTTCGTTGCAAAACGAGATATATCCATTTTGAGAAATGTTGATTATTTGACATTATTATTGAAGACATCAACAGTCAACTTTATTCACATTTTCTGTACATTAAACTATTACTTGAGCTCAGTGAAGGCCAGGGAAACATATTCTTCAAATCCAGGATATTTTTTATTGAATTTTATGTCCATAAATAGTTCATAAATAAGTCAAAAAGCATGCCAAAATGCAACATATTTATCTTAACATTGTCAAACATCTTAAATTGGTTAAAATTAATAAAAACTATATGGAACCGTATATACAAAGGTTTATTATTAATAATAAGATTCTGAGTTGGTTCGTTTTGGCAAGAACGTACACAATATAACATAACTTTTTCTTTTTTTTTTTTGCTGGGGCACCATTGGCGTTAAGCAGGCTTCACTGCGGCATTTGAAGAAAACTTTTGGATCATAAGTGGAAAAATTAACAATAATTTATCAATTAATCATAAATATTCATAATATTCAAAAACATAATGCCATAATAAACATAATGCGAGTATGGCGTGTGCCAGTAATCCAGGGCAGTCCCTGAATGAAAAGGTTGGATAACAACATACCGGCTGTGCTGTCAGAGCAAACTAACTGCAGGATGTTTATCGTTTCAACCATCCTTAAACAGCTTCGGACTAATTGTGATTAGTTATAATATAGATAAGAAAGATTAAGTTAGTTAAATAAACAACTTGTAGCTTGTTACAGAAAGAGTGGAGGCTCCTTCCATCCACACCGCAGCTGAAAACCTGTATGATCCGAGCGGGCGCAGCCGCGATGCCGTAGATTCTGTTTCAGTTCGCGGACACAAGCTCGCCTCGTCCCGTCATATTTAATGACTTATTTCACTGTAATAATAATAATGTTATTATTATTATTATCATTATTATTATGCAGCTGGAATGACCGGCTCCAATCCATCATCAAAATCTATGAGGTTTGCTCGACTCTGAAGCTTTGATTCTCTGACTGACAGACGGACGTAGCCTGTGACTGACAGCTCGCCTACAGTTTAAACAATTAAATGGCAAATGCTTTTAGTTAGCCTAGTGAATCCTCTTTTTAAAAACATATGTTTTTTTTGTTTTGATATTTTCGTTAAATCAGTGAGCAAACTCGGAGCACTTCGTCGGCGGTGACTCTCCTCCCAGGGGGTGCTGAGCTCACGCATATAGCTGTTCTATATATAACAGTTCTATAACTGTTATATTGCACTTTGCAGAGAAACTGGTCTGGCGGATATCGCGTTTTGTGAAAAAAGACATTTTGTAGTAGGCCTAAAATGTTCATTCTTAAATTGTGTTAATGACAGCAATTCACACATAGATAAGGGTACATCTGAACAGTGATTTCTAATCATACAATCCAAATGTCAAAAAATGGCGTTTATCGCGTTTTGCAGCGAAACTCTTCATTTGTATATCTCTTTTCACATAGTTCCAATGCTGCTTTATAAAAAGATTCACATTAATGCTACATTAATTTATAATGATATTATTTTGTTCAAATGCCTTTATGAAATATAGCCAATGTATATCAAGGACTCCATCAGATACCGTTTTTCTTCATTAGATCAACTGTGTTATCTCACACATGGGTTGTCGGTTATCATAATCAGGAGTGAGGGATGCATTTTGTTTCTACCCTTTAACCCAAATTAATGAAGTAACATTTTTAGTCTTTCCTTATTTATATTTATCTCCATTTCCACATCATTCCCTCCCTGCATGACTATATTTGGAGCCGTCAACCAGATGCACCGTGGGCTTCTGTGCGCCACATTCTGAAATGAGACGTGAGCGAGCAGGTACATAAGCTGCCAATGACAATGTCAGATTCCCAGCATGCAAAAAGCGAGGAATCATTAATAACCATCCCAGGCAGTCTCTGCGCTCGGGCGCCGCGTTCACCACAACACATTAAAAAAGTAACGATGATTTATTCGTCAACTCTTCCGTGGATTGTTTCCAGGCAACCTGTCGTAAACGTAATGATCTGGGCTTGATAAAAGGACTGGAAGGAGACTTAAAAGGGAACGGCGGACGAGCGTGGGGGGCTGGAACTGGAGAGTTTTGCTGCGCTGTCAGGTTTTTTTGTGTCTAGAAAAGTGAAATGTATTCACAGAGGACGCTGTTTCGTAAGACGCATCGGCTGGTGTTCTCTTTCATTTTAATGGTGCGTTTTGTTCATGCGCTTGCTGCTGCCTGAACCGACCTTTTGTTTAAAGATCAACAGATCTGTGTGGGGATTAGAGAGCTCGTTCTCCAAATGACTGAGAGCAAGGGTAGATGCTTTATTTGGAGGGGAATGGCTGCTTGAAGAGCCCGTTTGACTGGAGAGCAGGGAAACAATGTGATGGAAGAGTTTTGAAGGGGAAAAGCGAGCTCCCTTTGGAGCTGTCACCTTGTCTTGACGTGCATGGCTGCAGATGGCATGCTGACCAGAGGAGGCTGACAGGTGGAGCTGCCCCCCTCATTCAGGCTTCCAGAAACACCTCCCAAATACACAACGCTGGCTGGGCACAACCATCAAAGTGTGTCCAAAAAAAACGACACGCAGTCTGACTGGAGGAGGGAAACAAAGAGACGTGGAAGTTTCTCTGGTTTTAAATGGAGTGCGGTGCAAATGAAATTACATTTGGTGTTGGCTTGTCAAACATTTCAAAACAAACGTAATTTGATTATTAATGCGGCGTGCACTGTAAACTGTTTCAATCCACTTCAGCGTGAAAACCTTTCATTTCTGCATTAAAGTGCTGTGCAAAATCAGTGGGGGACCCAAATACAGTGGCATTTGAACACTTGGAAGCTTATGAATACCTTACATTTATACACTGTAAGGTAATTTGTAGACGTTACTTAAAAGAGTGAGTAAACCTATTGCTTTTACAGCGATTCATTGACTTTACTAAGAAACGGGGTTAACAGTTTGCCTCGTTATCTGCCTGTTAATATGATGCTAACTTTGTATTGGCACTTATAAAGTGTGATCTTATTTGACATCCCTAATCCTACTCAATACCTAAACACAATCACTACCTTACTAACTATTATCAGAATCCGTTTTATTGCCAAGTGTGCTTCACACACACAAGGAATTTGCTTTGGCTACAGAAGCTTCCAGTGTACATAAAGTGACAAGTGACAACACAGAATAAATATTTTTTAAAAAGATGATAGACATTAAACAGAGATGCAGTCAGTCCAACGATCTGGATGTTGAAATGTTTGTACAGATTTGTTATAAATATACAGGTTATAAGGTGCTGTGTACAAATGCATAAGTATTGCATTGTATATTGTTATAAGGTGCTGTGTACAGGTGCGTGAGAAGTATTGCATTGTATATTGTTATAAGGTGCTGTGTACAAGTGCGTATGAGAAGTATTGCACGTTTAATGCACAATAGGAAAAAATATGAACTCTTCATGAGGTAGATGGCCTGAGGAAAGAAACTTTTCCTGTGTCTGGCTGTTTTTGTGCTCGGTGCTCTGTAGCGACGACCAGACGGTAACAGTTCAAACAGGAAGTGTGCTGGGTGCGAGGCGTCCAGGGTGATTTTGCGAGCCCTTTTACTCACTCTGGAAGAGTACAGTTTTTGAAGTGTAGGAAGGGTAGTGCCCTTCTAAATCTTCTAAAAGTAAATTAATTAAAAGTTAATGGTTTGTTAGCAGTGTGAATTGTACATTAAATAAAGTGTGCCTTTAAAGGGAAGCAAACCCTAAAAAATGTTAAATAAATGAATTCCAGTGTGTGTATTATATTTAGAAATTAAGTTGTCACCTTTATATTTCCAAGTTACAACAGGTTTACTCACGTTTTTTTAAATAGTAATGTCAACTTGTCTTTTTTAGTCAACAAGTTTACTTTATACAGTGTACACAGTATGCGTTACTAAGCATAAAAATTTGAAACAAAGTTTTGAATTACAACATTCTGCTCATCAAGGTTGCGTTTATTTCAGCAAACATAAAACATCGTCAGAAGTTATTTACATTTTGTGAAACAGATATTTGTACAGTATATATGTTTTAATGTGCAATTTATTAACGTGGTCCAAAGGTGAGTTTTCAGCACTTTCTTATACTCCGTACAGTATAATTTCAGTACCAAGCTCACTTTTTAATCTTTATTTTAAAATTAAAAAACAGACTTTGAAGTAATTTGGTGAATTTGTGACTGTGGCTGTTTGTGAAATTTCACTTTTGAGTAGGTGTTGATTTTCTGCAATATAAATGAATTATGAGACTGTACATAACTCCAGAATTACTTATTACAAATTTAATCCAAACATTCCTGATCATTGCGTAAAATGCAATGAAGAGATAGGAATGTTGTATCATTGTCTTTGGAAGTGTCCTTTGGTTGAACATTTTTGGGAGAAAATTTTTATCTTTTTATCTATAGCATTAAAACAGGATATACCCAAATGTTCAAAACTGTGTATTTTAAATATGTTTCCGATCACAAACACTCTTACTAGCTCAGATAAAAAATCTTATTTCTGTTTATTACATGCAAAACTTATAATAGCTCGTTTTTGGAAAAATACAGAAAGTCCAAATTTTGGACAATGATTGCAGGAATTGTCTGATTGTTTGTCTTTAGAAAAAATAACTTATGTAGTCAAGAGAAAACCTGAAAAGTTTTTCAAAGTTTGGAATCCCTTTTTAAGTTTCCTGAAGGGAGCTGATACAAATCTTTTCTCTGTATAACTTGTATTACCTGCTATTGATTTACCTTTGTTGTTATATGATGTACCTTAATATTGTATATGTAAGTACATGCATTTACTTATATGTTTGTATAATTTTTTAAAAATTGGTTTTATTATTATTATTATTATTATTATTATTATTATTATTATTATTATT
>CAIGQQ010031496.1:6719922-6734179 GCA_903798035.1 Danio albolineatus
ACACACACACACACACACACACACACACACACACACACACACACACAGACAGACAGACAGACAGCTTCGCACTCTTTTTGCCCGGCAAATGTGACAGGATACAGGTTAATATCCACTGCTGTATGGACATCCATATTGTTAATGTACAAAATAAACCTGATTTAACGTCCACAAACCGGGATTGAAGCGTCTTCTTTTGTAATCGTCCAGACACGCGGCTGTGCTGATGAAGTAAAGCTGAAGTAAATCGCTGTAGTTCATTACAAACATACAAACATTTTAATACATTTTAAACTTGTGAAACTTACTCTTGATCACATTTGATGATGATTGATGACCTTCGCGAACTGAACAGAGCTTTTATTCCCAGTTGCTTTGCGCACGTCCTGTCTTGTTGATATGTTTATACGCGTTACTACGGAGACATGTTAATACGCAGCTGTCAATCATTTCGGTGGGCATCAACTACATCAAGTTGCGGTCGGTCTCAAAACTGCTCCAATAGGTCCACCGTTTTTATGTTTTTAATTGAAAAAAATGGACTGGGTGTGTTTATATCACCCCAATATGACGGTATATACACTATACCTACACATGTCTGTCCAAACAGCTTGAAAAGTAGATTTTTCACCATAGACGTCACTGGCTTGTATGGTTCGGGAACTGTAGAGCTGCGCATCGATGGATTTGCTCTTGAGTGTTTGGACTCTTAGTAGTGAATATTAAACCACAATGAACTGAACTGAACTCCAACACTGAAAACTGGACTGACACAGTTTCAGTTTACTATAACCTTCTATGTGAAGCTGCTTTGGCACAATCTACATTGTAAAAGCGCTATACAAATAAAGGTGAATTGAATTGAATTTAAACAATTAAGCTAACTTAATTGATTTGGATTGAGAAAACGTGAGGGAATTGTGTGGAACCCTATATATATTTTTTACAGTGTATAACTTTAACTAGTTTTTGTAAAATATGAAATTTAGTTACTCATAAGCTACTCATAAGGACTAAATTTTAAACACCCAAAGATATGTTTCTAAATACATATAGCTGGTGCTTTAAAGAAGATTCATTAGTTTATTCATTTCCGTTCAGCTTAGTCCCTTATTTATCAGGGGTCACCACAGTAGAATGAACCACCAACCATTCCGGCATATGTTTTACACAGCTGATGCCCTTCCGGCCGCAACCCAGTACTGAGAAACACCCATACTCTCACATTCACACACTATGGCCAATTTAGTTAATCCAGTTCTCCTACAGAACTGCTTCCTTTGGAGTGTGTGGTAAACAGAGTGTGGGGGAGAAAATGCAAACTTCACACAGAAATGCAAACTGGCTCAGCCGGGACTCGAAGCCTTCTTGCTGTGAGATGACAGTGCTAACCACTGAGTCACCATGCCGCCCCTTTAAAGAAGATGTAAAACGTCATTTTTTTGTGAAGATCTTACCTAAAAGGATCTAACTTACCAACCATCTCAACCGATCTCTAAGCAATCAAATAAGTTTAGTGCATTCTGGGATACAGTGTAATGCACAATTCTGTAAAGATTCAAGTTTAAAAATGCATGGACATTACTGTGTACAATACATGTGCCTTTTTCAGCAATGCTACACGTTGTGTCATAAGCTGATATGCAAATTTAATGCAGTTGATTAAACCATAAAGCATCTATGTTAATTATTCTTTCTCTTCTCTGAGCATATACTAGACACATGAATATTTTATTGATAATTATAATATCATTCTTGAGTAAAGGGAAAAACTGTTATTATATGCAGCACAGGCCCATTGTGAAAACGTACCCCCATATACATTTCTGTATGTAATTCAGAGCTACGTGTGGCTGCATTTCATCTTTAAAACGAATGCTACAGGGTGGTATGATGCCGCCGAAGGACTACCAGCTGACTGCTAACCTTTGTGTGGACGGCTTTTCTGCTGTTACCAATTTGCCCAATGGCTTGCCGCATATGTCGGTGGACTTCAGATGCAGAGAGGAGTTGACCGTGATGGCTAGATTCGAGTTTGGCCAAGAACAGTTCTAGGAAGTAAAACTAAAACAAAAAGCAAAGTGGGTTATCGGGTCAATCTTTGCTTTTGAAAACACTATCGGTTGGGTTTAGGGAAGGGGGAGGGTGGGGGCATCGATCAGTCAGTCAGTTGACAGCGGCCTCTAATAGATTTACGCAAGACGAGCAATTGCAATTGCGAGATTAACTGAAGAGTTCAGATGCAAAAACCTTTATTTGCCATCTGAAATTTCTTTCAAAAGCAAGCATTTTTCTCAAGCTTGTGTGTTTGTGTTCAGTTTTTTCACTTTACATGCAATGGAAATACCCTATTCATCAACATAAGTGAAATTATTAAATCTACACAAAAGGGTCTGAGAAAAATGCAAATTTTAGAGAAAAACTTTAGATGGCATTTAGAGGTTTTTGTATCCGAGCTCTTCAATTTGAGATCTCAAAAAGCGCACACAACAGCCTCTCGTGGGTTCGTGAAAACAACACTTCAAAAAAAAACATTCCTTCTGGGACTTATTTCGCACTGTTCAGAAATGTATGCAGGGGTACATATCCATTATGAGCCTGGGTTCATTATATGATGGTAGCAATGAATTGTAAAATAAATTTGATGTGCAAAGAAGGGAGTTTATATATTATTATTATTATTATTATTATTATTATTATTATTATTATTATTATTATTATTAAGGGCGTCACGTTAGTGCAGAGTAGCTCGATTGCCTCACAGCAAGAAGGTTGCTGGTTCCAGCCTCGTCTGGGTCAGTTGGCATTTCTCTGAGGAGTTTGCATGTTCTCCCCGTGTTTGTGTGGGTTTCTTCCGGGTGATTCTGTTTCCCCCACAAGTCCAAAGACATGTTCTATAGGTGAATTGGGTAAGCTAAATTATCCGTAGTGTATGTGAGTGAATGAGTGTGTATGGATGTTTCCCAGTGATGGGTTGCAGCTGAAAGGGCATCCACTGCGTAAAACATATGGATAAGTTGGTGGTTCATTCCGCTGTGGCAACCCCAATGAATTATGAGACTAAGCAGAAAAGAAAATGAATGAATTATTATTATTATTATTATTATTATTATTATTATTATTATTATTATTATTCTTATTAGTATTATTATTATTGTTGTTGTGTTGTTGTTTTTGTTGTTGTTGTTGTTATTGTTAATATTATTATTAATATTATTATTATTATTATGTAAGTTATTTATTTACTTAACAATATTAAAAAATCGATATATAAATACTTTTAAGAACAATAAATTTAAGTTTAATGTTTGCTTTTTAATAATAGTTGTATATGATATGTTTTATAATAATTCAGTTGCTCACTCCTAGCCAAGGCCAGAAAGCCTTTTTAATGTGGATAAAAGGAGCAAAGAAACAAAGAGCATTAAATAACAATCAAATATATATATTCAAAATCATGTAAAATGTCATGCGATTCTTCGGTTTCTTGGCCTGCATGCACAACTATGCCTGTTACTACAGCAATCCTCGCATTAGCACACCAGAATTCCCCACACAAGCTCTTGTACGTCTCTTTTGATTCCTGCTCCAACCCTTTCTGATTCAAACGCTCTCCAAGTCTCTTCACAATTGCCCCTCACAGCCCCCCTTCTACAACAGATTGCTTACAAGCACTCCCAGTTTTTCCGCAATATCCCGAAAGCTCCCGCAGAGTTCATGAATATAAGCACTATTCCCCTGCACTCTTATCCAACTCCCAGCGATCTGCTCTCCTCCACGCCGCCCGCCGTTTGATATATCATGATCCTCGTTGCGTGAAGTCATTACGGCAGGACGTGGAGAAAGAGAGAGAGACACTTTGCACTGTTTTGCTCTTGGAAGGTTTAAATGATTGGAATCCTGGAGCTTATGATTGACTAGGGAAGAGGAAAGGGTGATTGCTTTTTTCCCTGTCCGGCGCCCGCTTGAAGGCTGAACAATAACAAGACAGGCTTGGAGTCATCTTTTGGGAATGAAGTGTGTGAGGGTGGCTCATGGCTTTTTGTTTTGTAACTGTGTGTGTGTTTATTTTTTATTGAACCGATGTAGTCTATCTCTCTGCTCAGTGTTCATTTTTTTAACCCGTTTATGTCCAGGAGCTACCAGCGAACAATAGTGAAAGCGGCTGTTTCCACTTGTGGATATTATAATGAGCATCTGAAAAGAAGCTCTTTAAATATACAGTGCTCAGCATTAATATGTACAGTGCATCCGGACAGTGTTCACAGCGCTTCACTTTTTCCACATTTTTTTATGTTACAGCCTTATTCCAAAATGAAATTAAATTCATTTATTTATTAAAAATAAAAAAACTGAGAATTCATACATACATAAGCATTCACAGCCTTTGCTCAATACTTTGTCGATGCACATTTGGCAGCAATTACAGCCTCAAGCTGACATACACCGAGTCCTGCCTTCCAGCTGGACAATGACCCAAATCACACTGCCAAAATATCAATGGAGTGGCTTCACAACAACTCTGTGAATGTTCTTGAGTGGACCAGCCAGAGCCCAGACCTAAATCCTATTGGTCATCTCTGGAGAGATCTAAAATTGGCTGTACACCGTCGCTTCCCATCCAACCTGATAGAGCTTGAGAGGTACTGCAAAGAGGAATGGGAAAAAAAAACAAAGTATTGAGCAAAGGCTGTGAATACTGATTTAAACTTATTTAAATAATATTTAAATGGGCAGGACAACCAAGAGAAACATAAATAAATGTAACATTTGGTTGAACTTTATGTATGTATTGCAGTGGCGGCGCAAGCTTAAATGGTGCTCTAGGTGCTCTGCCGGCCTTTTTAAGGGCGTGTGGGGAGGAGGTGGTCCAGTTGTCGTGGATGAAAGTGAAGAGCGGGGTGGTGGTGGGGAGTGGATTGAGGTTTGGAGGTAGAGGAGGGTAAGGGTTGGCAGACGAAAGTTCCGGAAAGTCCCGGGATGTCCCGAACAAAAGTGAAGGGGGGTGGGGGAGGTTATGGTGTCGTAGACGAGGTGAAGAGTGGGGGAAGAATTGCAGATGAAAGTAAAGAGCGGTGATGGGGGGTTCTCCATGCCGCCCCTAGCAATATGCCGCCCTGGGCGATCGCCCACATTGCCCATGCCTAATAATGTGCCTCAATAGGGCGGAACAGTGGTGCAATGGTCGTTAGTTCAGGCTCTGGCTGGGCCTGTTGGCATTTCTGTGTGGAGTATTATGTTCTCCCGTGTTGGCGTGGGTTTCCTCCAGGTGCTCCAGTTTCCTCAAAGTCTAAAGACATGCGCTATAATGTAGATGAATTGAGTAAGCTGAATTGTCCATGGTGTATGTGTGTATGTCCTGGTCCTCCAGGTTAGGGGTTGAGCAATGGACTAATGACAGACCTCACCGCCCCTCATGACCAAACTGTATAATACAATAGTTTTGTTTGAATGGCCCTAAGATTTTTAGCTAAATTACAGTCAAATATTCATTTTCACAAGGAGATGTGCTCTGATGTGTGTAAAACACATGCTGGCGGTTCATTCTGCTGTGGCGACCCTTGATGAATAAAGGGACTAAATCGAGGTAAAATAAATTAATGCATTCAGAAAACTAATATTTATAGTATTTGAAGTTCATTGAACTTGAGGTTGAGGTTGTTTATTAATTTATATAATTTTTAAAAATGTAGCGTATAAAATGTAGTTCTTAAACTGTTGTTATTATAGACAACTACTGTTTTTAGTGTCAAATGCAGGTTTCTTTTTTTAAAATCTTTTTTATCATTTAAGGTTTATCAAAATATTGTTATGTTGTTAAAATTATTGCAATTTAAAGTTTTATATAGTTGGATGTTTTAAAAAGTAATTTATTTCAGCGACTCTGAATTTTCAGCATCACTCACAACATCTATCCACGACAAATCTATCTATGGATATCAAGCAATATACATTGAAAGTATGGACTGGTGTATTTGGCTCAGTTGGTTGTTGGAGGTTATTTTGTACTACAGGAGAAAGTACAACAACAGCAAACACAAAGAGGACGAGCAGACCGACGGCAGCATCGGCCTCACAGAGAGGATATTTGATTTGTCACATCTCTCTCTTTCTCTCTCTCTCTCGATTTCCCCTGTTCCTCTTCCACTTTCACTTTTCTCCCTCAAGATCATCAATGCGAAATCACAACCAAATTTATTTTGCTGCATTTTAAACTTTTGCTGATGTTGCCAACCGCTTCCGCTCGAAGTAATAGTTCATCCAAAAATTATGAGATCATTTACTCACCCTCTTGTATTCATCCATGTATTATCTTCTTTCATTGTTGAACACAAAAGGGTGATTAAACATAACCAAAATATATCATTTTGGTGAACTGTCACTTTAAATCCTTTTCTGTCTCCTCTTTTTTTTTGTGCAACACAGCACTTTGACGAAGCATCTTTCCCAGTATCCTCATGAAAATTGAGTTTCCTCTTTATATAACCTCCTCTAAAATGTTCAACTTACCGCACAATGACACTTGACCCATCAGCATGCCCTTGGCTAAAATACAGTAACAGTACAGTATAGCAGAACACTGCTGTGTTTGAGTGTTTGGCAATTGAGAAGGTGAAAGCTGCTTATGCTGAAGCAGAATGTTCAGTTGAGTTCAGAATTATTAGACCTCCTAAATTATTAGCCCTCCTGTATATTTTTGTCGCCTTTTTCTGTCTAGCATAAGACGATTTTTTTCAACTCATTTTTAAACATAATAGTTTTGATGACTCCTTTATAAAAAAATGATTTCTTTTATCTTTGCCATGATGACAGTATAATTTTTGACTAGATTGTTTTAAGATGCTAGTATTCAGCTTAAAGTGACATTTAAAGGCTTAACTAGGGTATAATGATGGTTTGTTCTGTTGACAGTTGAAAAAAAAATGCTTAAGAGGGGTAATAATATTGAAGTTAAATGAAAGCAATTAAAAACTGCTTTTATTCTAGCCAAAATAAAAAAATAAGACTTTCTCTAGAAGAAAAAAATAATAAATTAAATACTGTGAATGTAACATTGAATGTCGGGGTACAACCAGTTGAGAATCCAAGTGCAAGTCTTTATTAACAAGAGTAGTCAGGCAGGCAATTGTCACAAGCAGGAGCAAACGGTAACATAAAAGGCAATCCAAAAAAGTGGTCATGTCATAGGCGAAGAGATCAGTACAAGCGGCTAACAGCATGAATCAATAAACATAATGAGGGTCAGAAAACACGGCACTGAAGAACAAGACAAGGAAATGCTTCGTAATGCTGCAGGTTAACAAGACTAAGCAAAGTGTGAGTCAGATGCATATATAGACCTGAAAGTCAGTTAATCATGAGCTTTTAGCTGTGTTTGAGTAATCGGAGGAATCAGGAACTGGTGTGTGTGAGGTGCATGATGGTATTTGTAGTCCAGTTCAGTGACAGTAGAGTAATTATCCAGTGATCTGCAAGCATGGCAGTGAAAATGCCCTTACTCTGTTAAACATCATTTGGGAAACATCTGAAAATGAAAAATAAATAAATAAATAAATAAATCACAGGAGGGTGAATAATTCTGACTTTAACCGTATGAGAACCTTTAATATGATGCCAGTCGTCCTCAATGATTGTGACTGCTGCAGATGTAAGATATTTTTTTGGATGCGATTGCAACCCAACATGAATGTCGGGTCCCAGCGTGATTCTCAAACTCTCGCTTCATGCTGCGCAGGGTACAACAATTGCGCTTTTATACACGCCACCTAATTAAAGGGAGAAGTTTTAAAAGTTGCATCCAGAGTTAAATGCTAAGTATTGTTTACCGCAGCAACAAAAAAAGAGACAGTAATTAAAAAACACTCTTGAGAGAAACGACCCAACATCTGTTCCCAGTGTTAATCTAATTGATTTGAGTCTTGTCACCACATGGGGCAACTGTCTTCTGGAGACTTTGGATATCAAATACTATAAATGAATTAAGAGCACACGATGCAAACTTCCTGTCCACATCCAATATTCTTTAATCGTGTTATGTACTGGGAAGACTTTTTATTATTCTTTTTTCTTTGCAGTGACTGTAGCTTTATGATCAGCTTTTTTGTTTTATTTAATTTTATTTAATTTACACAATTCGTTTATTTTCCTCCGGCTTAGTCTCTTATTTATCAGGTGTCACCACAGCGAAATAAACCACTAACTTATCCTGTATGTTTTATGCAGCAGATGCCCTAATGGGAATTTAATTTAATTTAATTTAATTTAATTTAATTTAATTTAATTTAATTATTTTTAATACATTTTAAAGACATCAAACTAACTAAATGCAGTTATTCAATTTAGCATTTAAATTTTTATTGTTTTTTTATTTTATAAAAAATATATAAAAATATTACAAAATATTTACTATTTTATTAATTTTACTTATTGAAAATTTACTTATTTACTTATTATTTACTGTTTAAACATGATTTCTTTATTTGTTATTTGTGTAATGTGAACAATCATTTACAGTGCGTTTCATTATTAGTCATCTTTCACATTTATTTATTTTTTCAGATGCTGATATTACAGTTTTATTTATTTAATTTCTTTTTATTTCAAGGCATCGGTCAGTACGCACAGCAAACAGTAAGGTGATGGAGCAAGGGATATATCCAGTGTTTTGTGTCCGTCTACACTTTCTTTTAACCTTTGATGTTTTCTTTTTCTCTTCGATTGGATAGAGGTGTTTTTGAAGGTTGGTTGTGTTTTTTCATGGTGGTGCCACTTTTACCTACAAATGACCATTGCATGGAAGGTCAGTGAGTTTTGAAAACAAAGTGTGAAAATATCTGAAGATATTCTCTGAGGAAAAGCACAGACTCTTTAGGACTTTAATAATGGATTGGTCTGACTCTTGTTTTTATTGTTTTCTTTTATTGTTTTCTTCCATCTCCTCATATATTCACACAAAAGCTTTGGCTAGTGATTTTCTTTTTCTTTTCTTTTCTTTTCTTTTCTTTTCTTTTCTTTTCTTTTCTTTTCTTTTCTTTTCTTTTCTTTTTTTTTCTTTTCTTTTCTTTTCTTTTCTTTTCTTTTCTTTTCTTTTCTTTTCTTTTCTTTTCTTTTCTTTCCTTTCCTTTCCTATTCTTTTCTTTTATTTTATACTGTAGTTTTCCATTTGCTCTTTATTCCTATTTAAATGTTTTCTTTACAAAAGTGCGTCATTTTCTGTTCTTTTAATTCTTTTATTTAATTTTAAAATTTTTTATTTTGTTTTGTTTTATTCTTACATTTAATTATTTCACTTTCTTTCTTTCACTTTCTTTCTTTTGTTTTCTTCTGTTTTTATTTTATTTTATTTAAAAAAAAAATTATATTTTATTTTATTTTATTTTATTTTATTTTATTTTATTTTATTTTATTTTATTTTATTTTATTTTATTTTATTTTATTTTATACTGTAGTTTTCCATTTGCTTTGTATGCCTTATGTTTTCTTTACAAAAGTGCATCATTTTCTGTTCTTTTCTTTTTAACAATTATTTTTTATTTAATTTAATTTAATTTAATTTAATTTAATTTAATTTAATTTAATTTAATTTAATTTAATTTTTTTTTTTTGTTTAGTTTAGTTTAGTTTAGTTTAGTTTAGTTTAGTTTAGTTTATTCTTACACTTTCTTTCTTTCACTTTCTTTTGTTTTCTTCTGTTTTTTATTTTATTTTATTAAATTTTTTTAAAAATATTTTTCTTTACTTTTTTTTCTTTTCTTCTTTTTTTTCTTTCTTTTTTTTTCAACAATTTTTTTTATTCATATACTTTTTTTTACCAATTTGCTCTATATCCCAGATGAACATTAAAACACTTTCTTTACAAAAAAAAAGCATCATCATCAATCGAAAACAGGTCATCATGTCATTTCCAGTGTTTCAATGCTGAAATCTAGAAAGCTGAATGGTTGTTGCTGATTTATGACACCATTTCATTACCCCGAACGAGATACACTTTGCTTTATTTCATTTTTCACTGTTGTTGTTCGATCCCTCCCTCAGTCTTTCCCTCATCTGAATATCTCCGTTTAAAAACCTCCGCAGCTGGGTACGGTGGACACCTATTGATATGTTTATTGCTTGCAGTTTCCGTGAGAGCGCGAGAGGGATGGTGGAGGTGATAAATGTTGCAGGGCGTTTGGGTCTGAAGAGATCGCACCAAAGCAGCGCAGCGGCAGTACTGAAGATTGATTTCTCTTATGCAATTCTCCCCAACGTCTGCGATTAATGGCCCTCTACGCTTGCCATCCATCAGCATCTCCCCTTGCTAAACTCATCCAGCCTCCAAAAGCCCACCTATGGCACCACAGCGTACCCCGCGGCCGTGCATTAGCGTGTTGCTAATGCTTTCACATATTCACCTCTTTCTGTCAGATTAATGATGATACTGTTACCCCCGCACCTGTCCACCAGGCAAATCCCCTATAACACCTTCCCTCGACAGGGAGCTGCATGTTGGACACAGACCCTCACTGACTGAAAGCCAAAGCACTGGACATATGTCTCTGCATTTATAGCTACTCTAGCGAGGCTTAGCCATGCAGGATTTACTCAAATCTGCTTAGATGACACCTTTAGATAAGAGCCAGTTCTGATTAAATATAGATTAGCTGTAATCTGGCTTTGGGGAACAGAGGGTTGGGTCTTTAGTTGTTATTTTTCTCTAATTCACTCACCTAAGATTAAGTCGAATACTTCAGGAACAGTACAATTCAGACAACAGTACAAGTCACTGTCATTTTCCTACAATAAATTTTTGGTTCCAGTTTATATTAGGTGACCTTAACTAATATGTGACACTGAAGGTCTACATCCCTTCCAGGAGCCTCTGCTCAGGGTGGGAGCACCGCCTTGGGAGCACCGCTATAAGTCTGTAATTAATTCACGACTAGGAGGCAGAGAACCAATAAACGTTTAAAAAGGTTTTAATGATAAAAATAAAACAAACCGAAAGTAAAAGAGTCTGGGCCCGGTCCGCTTTCGTCCTCATCTGCCATTGTTCTTCCTCTTATAGTCTAGAGCTCCTTCCGTGGGATTTGTTTTATTCCCATGGCTCTCGGCCCCAGTCCCTCGCCACCCCGTAGCTGTGCATACTGAGAGAAAAGGAAATGGAAAAAAGGAGGAAAGACAGAGTAGACTAAGAGGGGAGAGAAGAAAGAAAATAATAAAAAATGGGGCTCAGTTCTCCAGACACTCTGCCACTCGGTCCTCCACCAGCTGAGAGATCTGACGACGTGTTGGGAGCCCTGTGGAGGAATCTATCCACCCGTCCGTCTTCTGGTGTCCGGCGGCGGTTCTACTGGCTTGTGGCATTCCTGGTCTCCTGCTTCGCTCCCGCTTCGGTGGAAGGAAGCAGGCTTTGGCATCATGGCGGATCACGGCGATTCCCCTGGCCTCTTTGGGATGGCTCCCTTCAGCACTTTCCCCTCCGGTGATGAGCCCCACATCCCCTGCACATCCCCTGCTCCTCCCCATGCTAGGAGCCATGCTAGGACTCTCTGGGCAGACAAACGGGTTTCTCCCCCACTCGGGTTAACTCCCGAACACTCACCCTCCCTCTCAGCGACGAGGGCAACTGGACAACATGTCCCTCCTTTCCCTGGATTTCGGCACCACTGTAATGAACTCCTCACAGAGAAGAGCTCCTCACAGAGGCTGCCGTCAAACTGAAAGTAAAAGCGTCCGGGCCCGGTCCTCTCTCGTCCTCCTCTGCCATCATTCCTCCTCTTATAGTCCAGAGCTCCTTCTGTTGGATTCGAGGCCGATGTGCACCACAGGTGTTTCTCATCTACCCCCTCGCCACAAAGTCATTCATTCATTTTCTTGTCGGCTTAGTCCCTTTATTAATCTGGGGTCGCCCCAGCGGAATGAATCAACAACTTATCCAGCAAATGTTTTACGCAGCGGATGCCCATCCAGCTGCAACCGATCTCTGGGAAACATCCATACACACTCATTCACAATCATACACTAAGGACAATTTAGCTTACCCAATTCACCTGTACCACATGTCTTCGGACTTGTGGGGGAAACCGGAGCACCCGGAGGAAACCCACGCAACCACGGGGAAAACATGCAAACTCCACACAGAAATGCCAACTGACCCAGCCGAGGCTCGAACCAGCGACCTTCTTGCTGTGAGGCGAACGTGCTACTCACTATGCCACTGTGGTGCCTCGCCACAAGTCACTTTCCAAAATCTTTTCATTCACTGTTCCACGCTGGTGGAATGATCTTCCCATTCCTACTCAGACTGCGGATACACTAGTATTAGGGATGTGCACGAGTATTCGACTAATCGATTAATCGAACGCATCAGCGTTAATCGAGCATGAAAACGATGATCGATTAAAATAGATTATTAGATTAAGATTAAATGACTTTCATTCTTTCTGATTGGTTATGCTGGTGTTTGGGCGGTAGTCTGATATTTGATTGGTTATAGGGCGTCGCCCACCAGATGCACCACTCAGCGCCTCGATATGGCGCACACATGACAGGTCGAAGTATAGCACACAGACGCGCACATTCGCATTCTATTTAAAAATACACTTCTAAAGTGCGTAGCGATGTCTGGCAACACTTCAAGTCTAGTGTAAGATGTGCAGCGTACACTCGTCTACAACATAACATAGTTAATATAACATTTAGATATTGTGTCGCTAGGCTTGATTAATTTTATTTACAATGTGTCATGTAGAAAACCTACATGCCTCACGCTTCTTTAAATGTTTACTTTGTTAACCAATATTGATGGAAATTTTTTTCATAACCTAACAGTTTTGATTTAATTGTTTTGTGAATCCTGTCAGTTTTATCAACAACGTATTTAATAGGGCTTTAATTAAAATACATTTTTTAAAAATGTTATGTTATTTAATTGTCGCTTTGACGCACACAGGCCCCGCCTCTTGCTTAAGCTCCACCCCTCGATTAATCGATTAATCGCCTCTCAAACCTCTGGATTAATCGAAATGAAGAATGATCACAAATGCCCATCCCTAACTAGTATCCATCAAACGACAACTAAAAACCCATCCCATCAGAGAACACCTAAACCCAAGTGAATAATACCAAAGCCACCTATAAGAAGCACTTTCCTTCTCTCTCTCTCTCTCTCTCTCTCTCTCTCTCTCTCTCTCTCTCAAAAAAACCCTCCTACTATTCTTTGAGCATAAACAAGTTACTTTGAACAGCACTTCTTGTATGTATTGCTTGTTCTTGTTGAACCGCTGAGTACCTCCTCAACTGTAAGTCGCTTTGGACAAAAGTGTCTGCTAAATGACTAAATGTACTTGTGATCAATCATTTGCATCCCTATTTCCAACCAATTAGTCAGATGTGCTTCATCTCTAAAACAATGCATTGGAATAGGCAATGCTTCAGACTTTGTAAATCTGAGACTCCCCAGTGAGGACTGAGCCACTGAAGCTGGAAATCGCTGATGTCTGTCCCGGATGTGACACAGTTCTCACAATGCTCGGATTGCTCCGCGTTCAGGAACTCTCTGAACTTTGAGAATGAAAGCGCCTTAAGAGAACTGGCTTGATGTAAACTATCTTAAGATGCTAAAACTCCCTTTGACACGCGACTCCCTCAAGATTCATCCAAGGCCAGAGTCACAAACCAGCCGCTTGCCTCTTTTATGCTGTTCTTCTAATCTGGAGGAATTAGTGGGAGAGATTTTGTCCAACAACCCCACTGGAGCCACTGGCGACTTTCTGATACTGTTTGTTTCACTTCACGATATTGTTCTAGGATCTCGTATACATCAGAGGATAGTTGTAAAGCTTAGTTTGTATGTTTGTTCAATGGAAAATGGTTGCCAGTTTGAGTATTACAGAAGTGGTGGACTGCAAGGATTTTCAGAGGTCTTTGACTACACTTAGAAATCAAGTTATTCTTTTGTAATGTCAACATTATGTTATGAGTGATAATGCATTCTACTTTGAGACACTCATAATTCAAGGTTAGTTTTGCCTCCCATGTGACAGCGACTATATGATTAGACAGTATAAATAATTACAATGATGACTACTTAACAAATGGTGCTGAAATGAAATTGACATGAAACCATGAAATGTACATTCGACGGACTGAATAGAAAAGTTTGACTGTAAAATGCAGCAATTCAGAGCAAATCAGAGGCCCATTTAGTAATGTTAACTGATAAAAAAAAATATATATATATATATATATATATATATATATATATATATATATA
>CAIGQQ010031496.1:6735760-6753291 GCA_903798035.1 Danio albolineatus
TATATATATATATATATATATATATATATATATTTAAATGTAATTATTATTTATTTATAATTATTATTAATAATAAAAATAGGAAATTTGGTACCTCTAAAAGTGTGATGATGACAATCTGACATGCTAATCCAGCTAAAAATAGTGCTTAAAATGTCACTAAAATGCAGTATTTAAACCTCATAATTAAATAGAAAATAAGGTGAATAACCACAAAAAGGTCCTCTTCTGAGAAAAAAGATCCACCCCTTTCACCAGGCTGGCTACGGGCCTGTATAATCAGCCAAGTCTGTTGGTAAAGTTTGAAACATATGAAGCATATCTCTGAATAATCCTGTCAGCCAGTTTATTTTCCCCTCACTAATGTCAAGTTGACCAAAACTGATCTCAGATCTTCCTTTTTATTGTGTCCCTACAGATCCAGTCAATGGACCTCAGAACGTGAATGTGGTGGACATCCGCGCTCGTCAGCTTACCCTGCAGTGGGAGACGTTCGGATACGCTGTGACTCGCTGCCACAGTTTCAACCTGACAGTTCAGTACCAGTATGTGTTCAACCAGCAGGTGTACGCTACAGAGGACCTCATCCCGACCTCCTCTCATTACACGCTGAGGGGACTGAGGCCGTTCGTGACCGTCAGGCTCCGACTGGTGCTCGCAAACCCAGAGGGCAGCAAGGAGAGCGAGGAGATCGTCAAACAGACCGAGGAAGACGGTGAGTGGGATTAAGATGAGATACTGTAGATCCTGTGGCATTTATATGGAATTTTTTTTCCCACCTCGAAATAAACAAAAAAAGGTTATTGCAACTTTTCATCTCAGAATTGCATGATACAAACTCAGAATTCTGACTTTATAACTCGCAATTTTGAATTTTTGTCTTAGAATTCAGACTTTTTTTCTTGCAATTGCGATTTTATATAATACAATTGTGACTTTATTTCCCAGAATTGTGAGATTCAAAGTCTCTGAAAATTGTGAACTCAGTATTGCGACTTTTCTTTAATCTTAGAATTGCATGAAACAAATTCTGAATTCGCAAACTCTGAAATCTGACTTTGTAACTCAATTCTGACTTTTTATCAGAATTCTGGCTTTATATCATGCAAATGTGACTTTATTTCTAAAATTTATGATTTTATATCTCAGAAGTCAGAATTCTGACATAGCTTCCAATAGTGACTTTTTATCTCAAAATTCTCCAAATTTTAACTTTTTCCCTCAGAATTGTGATGTTATATCTCATAGTTCTGATGTTATATCCTAGAATAGCGACGTTATATCAGAACTATGACTTTAGAATTAAAAAATGGAACTTTATATCTCATAATTCTGATTTATATCTCAGAACTGTGTAATTTAGTCAGAATTCTGACTTTATAGCTTAGTATTGTGACTTTATATCTCATAATTCTGACTTTATATTTTGGAATTGTGACTTTATATTAGAATTATGACTTATAACTCAAAAATGCAACTTTATATCTCAGAACTGCGTAATATAAGTACTTATACCTTACTTTATAACTCGGAATAGCAACTTCTTATCTGCAAATTCAGACCTTTTACCTCAGAATTGTGCTGTTATATCTCATAGTTCTGACGTTATATCTTAGATTTGCGTCTTTATATCAGAAATATGACTTAAGAATTCAAAGATGGAACTTTATATCTTATAATTCTGATTTATGTCTCAGAACTGTGTAATTTAGTCAGAATTCTGACTAAAGCTTAGAATTGTGACTTTATATCTCATAATTCTGACTTTATATTTTGGAATTGTGACTTTATATTAGAATTATGACTTATAACTCAAAAATGCAACTTTATATCTCAGAACTGCGTAATATAAGTACTTATACCTTACTTTATAACTCGGAATAGCAACTTCTTATCTGCAAATTCAGACCTTTTACCTCAGAATTGTGCTGTTATATCTCATAGTTCTGACGTTATATCTTAGATTTGCGTCTTTATATCAGAAATATGACTTAAGAATTCAAAGATGGAACTTTATATCTTATAATTCTGATTTATGTCTCAGAACTGTGTAATTTAGTCAGAATTCTGACTAAAGCTTAGAATTGTGACTTTATATCTCATAATTCTGACTTTATATTTTGGAATTGTGACTTTATATCCGATTTATGACTTTATAACTCAAAAATGCAACTTTATATCTCATTATTCTGACTTTATAGCTGACAATTGCAACTTTATATCTCAGAATTCTAACTTTATATCTTGGAATTGTGACTTTAAATAAGAATTCTGCTTTTATATAATTTATAACTCAAAAATGCAACTTTATATCTCAGAACTCTGACTTTTTTATCTCAGAACTGTGTAATATTAGTACTTATATCTTATTTTACAACTCAGAATAGCAACCTTTTATCTCCATATTCAGACTTTTTACCTCAGAATTGTGAATTTATATCTCCGAATTCTGACATTATAACTCAGAATTGTAACTTTATATAACATTTTATCTTGGAATTGTGACTTTATATCAGAATTCTGCTTTTATATCACGCAATTTAGGCTTTATGTCTCAGAATTCTGACCTTTTTACCACAGAATTGTGACTTTATATCTCATAATTCTGACTTTTTATTTTATAATTGTGACCTTTTCTCAGAATTATGACTTTATAACTCAAAAATTGAACTTTATACCTGATTTTTTAGCTCAGAATTGCTACTTTATATCACAAAAGTCTGACTTTATATCTTGGAATTGTGACTTTATATAAGAATTCTGACTTTATAACTTAAAAATGCAACTTATCTCAGAATTCTGACTTTTTATCAGAACTGTGATATGAAGTCAGAATTCTAACTCAGAATTGCGACTTTTTATCTCAGCTTAGATCTGCGAGTATTTTTCAGAAATCTGACTGTATAACTCAAAATTGTGACTTTGTAGTCTCAGAATTCTGACTTTATATCTCAGAACTGCATAATGTAAAGTCAAAATTCTGACTTTATAACTCGGAAATGCGAATTTATATCCCATAATTCTTGACTTTATAACTCATTACATGTTTGTATCTCACAATTTTGAGGTAAAAGGTGGCAATGACTTAAAAAAAAAAATTCAGTCAGGGACTGGGTACCAGATTATACCACTCAGAAAAAAAAGTCTCAAGACAGAGGAGAATACTGCAATTTTTGCTTCATACCAATTTTAAGCCCCAGCATTCATTTTCATAATTTGTATCCTGAGTTTTTCCACTTTATAATATGATCACTTTGCTAATTACTGTCTAAACAGTAGTCACATTAATGATGATCACTTATGATTTCATTTTTAAAGCCCATCAGCGTTTAGCAGATGGACAACACAAGATGCCAAACTCTCCATTCAGTTGTAAATTGAATAGATCATTACAGCTGAAGTATTTTCAGCGTAGTGTGGTTTTACTTTTGAGTCCTCTTATTCTTTTTAAAATTAAAAGTAATATGAGCTAAATTTAGAGTTAATCTTGAGTTTGCAGATGGGTGATTTTGAATTCCTCTCTAATTTAATACATTTGGCTTCATTACAGGTGCACTAATGCATCCTTGCAATGGTTATTATAATATAAAATAAGTAAGACCTGAGTGAAAATTACCATGGCTACTCAACAACAGCTAAATGTTCATATTAGGTGGATTTAAGTAGAACTTATTTTATCTTGTGAAAAGAAAGAGACCATGGAGTACAATGGAGAACATGAAAGCAACACAGCTAGAATAATTTCGATTGCTTGGCTCAACAATTATGCAGTTTACTGGTTATTATGCAAAAAATAAATAAATAAAGATTATCCACTGTGATTAAAAAATTCCGGTGAGCCGTTTTATTTTTATTTATGTAATTTATACATTTTATTTGCTCTCTGCACAGAAACCCAGCGAACTTACTTTCAAAACAGCTATATTTAAAATTAAATAGCATTTTTAATTTTTTTTAAGCACAAGGCATCCGGAAAATATTCATAGTGCTTCATTTTTTTCCCACATTTTTTTATATTACAGCCTTAATTCAAAATCCTCAACATTCTACACACAAAGCCCAATTTTTTAAAATTGTCGCAAATTTATGATAAATAAAAAAGGCACAAGGCTGGGGAAGGTTGTAGAAAAGGTTCTGCTGCTCTGAAAGTTCCATTGAGCACATCGGCCTACATCATCCTTAAGTGGAAGATGTTTGGAACCACCAGGACTCCTAGACCTAGCCGGCCATCTAAGCTGTGATCGGGGGAGAAGGGCATAAAAAACTATAAGACCATAAGAAGCAAAATTCTCTGGTCTCATGAGACTAAAATGAAACTCTTTGGAGTAAATGTCTGGCGTTACATTTGGAGAAAACCAGGCACCAATCATCACCAAGCTAATACCCTCCCTACAGTGGAGCATGGTGGTGGCAGCATGATGCTGTGGGGATGTTTTTCATCAGCAGGAACTGGAAGACTAGTCAGAATATAGGCAAAGATGAATGCACCAATGTACAGAGACATCCTCAATGAAAATCTGCCCTTGAGTGCTATTGACCTCAGACAGGGGCGATGATTCATCTTCTAGCAGGGCAAAAACCCAAAGCACACCGCCAAATATATCAATGAAGTGTTTTCACGACAACTTATTGAATGTCCTTGAGTGGCCCAGCCAGAGCCCAGAACTAAATCCTATTGAGCATTTATGGAGAGATCTAAAAATGGCTGTGCACCGTCGCTTTTCTTCCAACCCGATAGAGCTTGAGAGATACTGCAAAGAGGAATCGGCAAACATTCCAAAGACAGGTGTGCCAAGCTTGCGGCATCATATTCAAAAAGATTTGAGGCTGTAATTGCTGCCAAAGGTGCATCAACAAAGTATTGAGCGAAGGCTGTGAATACTGATGTACATGTAAAGTCAAGCGCTATGAATACTTTACAGATGCACTGTAGATAAACCCTGTTTAAGCCTCAAAAATCATTCCAAGGCACTCGAAAAGTCTTGAAAAAATATTAAAAAGCCTTTATTGACATGGCAATTCCTTATGCGCCTATGTGTTTTGGCAAACAAAGGTACAGTTTTAAGGAATAGTCATGTCAAAAGCGTTTTTTTTTTATAATTCTTCCACATTTTTTGAGTGTCTTAGACTGATTTTTGCTGTTTATTCTGATAAATCCCTTGCCCAAAGAGCACCAGCACATTATTTAAGGTACCCCTGAGCACATTTTGTTTGATTTTGGACTGTTTAAGCCTCATTAGAAAATTGACCACACAAGAGACAATGAGCATTATTAATCCACTTATTGCCTTCTTCCCATTGATACCTTGAAGGTTGTGTGAGGAACATTTATAATAGAGCTTTGAGTACGGAAATCATAAACACTTGGCATTTAATCTCACTAGATATTTGAATTGAAAACAGAGCAAATGTATTAAGCACCAACATTTACCCAGAGAAAGGCTGAAGCTTAATATGGGGAAGTAAAACAGCTATTATAAACCGAACGTCATTTCATTGCTGGTATTCTGTGTCAGGAGCTCTTCTGTTATACTATATTGTTGGTGGTTGTTGCTTTCGGCTAATTAGTTTCACAACATTACAAAGCTCTTTTCTTGGTTCTCAAGCAGTTCAATGATCCTGGCCCATTATTTCAATTATCCAATGTTCTGATGAATGACTCTTACCTCTGGTTCTTAAGCGCTGAAGAGCCTTTGGTTTAGTTTTTTAAGTCTTTGTCTTGAAGCGGTCACATGTTTTGCCTTTTTGTTTTTTTTAGCTGAATGAAATCCTAAAGCTTTTCACAGCTCCCAGAAGGATATTTAGCGATCTTTGAGGAAAATACTATTCAGCAGTGGTCATTTATCTTTGTGCTTTAGTCAAAAGTGGAATGATTTAGATTTCTGAAGTTTAAAAGCAAACTTTATTCTTTTATTTTTCATAGCATACGTCTTTCTGTCATTCAACATTAGAACATATAATAGGAACTATTAAGATCTGTTTTTAGCATTGAATAAAGATGCCTAAAAATAGATGAAGTGCTTTTCAATTCAGGGATGTTATTTTCTAATTAGTGGAGCAGAGTTGTAATTCCTTCCAGGGTTGTTTGAATGATTATATAGAGGAAACATATGTTAATTGTGTAATTATCACTGTATAGTTAATGATTTCAGACTTTTTTAGAGCATTTTACTTATAATATTGGTAATGTAGCATACACATGCGTTAGACTACTAACAATTGAGATTTAGCCAGTGATGATTTAGAGCTTTAGATGCTCCAGTTTAGTTTGTGAAAAATGAGTTATTTTAAGTACTGGACACTGTAAAAAAATTATGCCATGCCCCCCCCCCCCAAAGTGATTAAACTCATAAATAAGTAGTTTGAATGAGCAGCAAAATATTATTTTCAGTGAATGTTTTTGTTACTTTGACTTGTTTAGGCTTTGACTAATGTTTTTAAATTAAACAGCTTAACTTAATATTTTTTGTCTGTTTAATTGATGTCAGTTGAAATGACTAGAACGATTCTTTTGATTTAACAAAAAAAAAAGTAATCTGCAAGAATTGTTTTTACAGTGAACATGTCATTTTAGAGTCAACAGTAATTTTTTTAATCATACTAAGCTTGCTAAATTTAAGTATTGCTTTAATGTTTCAATTTTCTTTAGAGGAAAGAAAATGTCAGAAATAACTGTAAAATGATTTTCGCTATTAAACTAATTTCCGTTTGACATACTTAATTTGACCTGTACCGCAGTAAAATATAGACCATTATAAGACAATTTCTATTACCTTTTGATTTATTAAAGAGGTCTTGTTGGATTAAAGATAGGTTTTTTGAGAGATAATGGAAAGAAAATAATATTCAAAAAGGCAATTAGTATTTTAGGACAGCACTGTGATGTTTAAATATGCTATTTTAATGTCATCAAGTGATTCTTGCTTTAAATATGGCTGACTTTTTTTTTTTAATAAAGAATTCTTTTAATTATCAATGTTGAAAACGCTATAAATATAGTTATGTGAAAGACATATTTTTATGGGCTGTTTGACATTGAAAACAACAGCTTTTATTAACTATATTTTATTTTTTATTTACATTTTTTTAATTTATTTTTTATTTTTTACCAATTTAATGCCTGCTTACTGAAATTATATTATTATCTGAGTGAAGTCTTCCAATTTACCTGTATAAAGTTATTGAACTATTAGTGATTTTCTGTAGAGTATTTTTATTTATTTATTTATTTATTTTTTGACAGTAAATGTTGATTTTTAGCAGTTTGTTGTTTAAAAGGCTGTGAAAACGTGGCATTTTGTGGATCGTATTTTTATTACAACATCAAGTTTGTTTTTTTACTGCAAAAAAGTGTTGTTTTTAGTTAAAATAACCAAAAAGATCTTAAATAAAGAAGCATTTTTACACAATTAAAAAGTTATAGTCTTGTTTTCCGACATAAAAAGTCAAAATGAAGTGAGTTTTTCATTAAAACAAATTAATAATCTGACAATGTGGTAAGCAAAATAGTCTTGTTTTCATTTTGAAATAAGAGTATTTTGCTTACCCCATTTCCAGAATATTTTGTTCACTTCATTTTGACTTGTTATTTCTGAAAACAGGACAATATTTGCTACTTGTCTAGAAAATGCTTCTTATTTTTTAGCTATTTTTACTAGAAACAAGACAAAAACTCTTAGTATGAAACGTTTTTTTTGCAGTCTGCACTTTCTAAATGACTCAATATTGAACTAAAACTCATGTGCATATTAAAGTGTTCAGTAATGGTGAAACTAACCATGATTATTGCAGAGCTCTTTTATGAACGTTATCTCGGAAGGATTTCATGGTTTAATAATGCATCCTCTCAGATCTCAGCAGTCCTAACGCTGCAGTGAAAGTGTTTGCATTTCTACGTATGAGATTGTCAGCATTGTGCATTCGAGAATGGCTAGAGTTCTGTAGAAGTCAGAACCGCTCTGAGAAGTAAATGGACACACGGAATTGCTCGACCGTAGTGTCGCTCTTCCTGAAGAAAAGCAGCACATATGAAACAAAGATGATGAAAGCCGTCCTCCTTTAATCCATCAGTTCCATTGATGTGCTGCAGTTAAAAGCAAATCTCAGCATAGAGCACGCTAAAGCTTCACAGTCTGTGAAAAGACATCGTGTTTCTCCAGCGTCTGTGAGCGGCGCTTAATTCGAAAATATCCCAGAGGGAAGCACTCAGACTCCATTTACAATTAATTCCTCTCGGCTTTTTTTGAATGCTGAGCAATAAAAATAAAACCCATTGTCAGGGCTTAGATTATTAGATTATAGCGTTTAATTCAAGCTCATCTCTTTTTCTTTCCTCTATTTTTTTGTTTTATTTTTTATTGTTATGTTTTTTGATGAGCCTGGTTTTTGATATGGATAGACCTCTGTTGGTTATTCAGTATCTGCTCTTGTTTGATGTTTTTCCTTTTTTTAAAATGTTTTTTTGCATATGAAAACCTATAATTGCTGTCCTTTGTGTTAGCAAATTGACGGACAGCTGCAACATATCAATAGTGGAGCAGTTTGGTCTCTCTGTATAACCTTATATGGTGATAATTGCAGGAGGGTGAATTAACATGAGGAGCGCAGGCAGTTTTTTGCTACCTTATTAGGTCAAAAACAACAACAAACCTCGTACATACTGAAACCTGCTCGCCAGAAATAAGCATAAACAGGAACAGTGCATTCGGAGAACTAAATAATAAGCAAAACTGATGATTATGAAACACATTAAAACTTAAAGTACACGTGAAATCAAAACTAACCATATTGATTTTGTTAGCTCGAGTTGCTAGTTTTGTGGCGACCAATTCATCTGTGCATGTCGTTAAGAAAAATCTAATTGTTTGCCCTTGTAATCTAAAATTAAAATCTGAACCTGTTTGTTTTCAGTTAAATTTATCAGATTACATCTGTCTGAGGTATTGGGCGTGGCTAACATACTTAACCACGCCCCTTCAACTGTCAACAAACAGAAATGCTGAGAAGGAGGAGGAGGAGGAGGAGTCTTTTGTAATAACTCCCCAAACAGTTTCCCCAAACTTTTTGAATGAAATGCCTACTTTACTACATCCAATCAGATTGCAGTAGAAAAAACAAGCCACACCCTCTGTTTTCTTATTTAATATTTTGCTTCTCTAGGAATTGTCACAATCAGTGTTGTGTAAGTATGGAATCAAATCACTGCCATAAATATTTTGTGCGTAAATAAAATTCACACATCTGTAATTACAAAAATGTAAAGGAAAAAGGAACTTATTCGTAATTTTATCAGGGTACAAATCTAAAATCTGCGATTAGAACACACAGACATTTCTTTGTCTGTTTGTATACGACTTAATTAACGGTGGGTGTACTTTACAAACACAAAATCTACTTCCGTGTGCAGCCATGCTGCTGTTGTAGATGGTGTATTCTAGGAAATTTTCATACCCCTTGGTTTCGGGTGTTTCAAGAGCAATCTAGTCCTTTCCCTTAGCTCTACGCCTTCAGGCTAAAGAGACTTTAGACACCCCTACCACTTCACGTAAGGGGAAGGGCTAAGGGGTAGAATTGGGATTTGGTCTTTGACTTCATTGAGGCTAAAAACAAGTCTGCAGTCTATGTCCAGTCTCTAAAATACTTTCGACTGCTTTTAACTCGACCAGCAACATGTTCAAGCACTTGAACAGAAAGCATTCTACAACAATGCTCATTGTCAAGGAGGATTTTTTGTCATTATTACAACAAACAGTTTTAATACATTAATAGCGGCATTCATGTTTTACTATCATGCTTTAAAAAACAATCTAGAATTCTACAAAAACACTATCTATAATCCATAATAATAACTCCAATATAGCAGTCCCGCACGTTCACATCTGTAACTCGATGATACTCGAATCCCCTGTCAGAAAACTCTTGTAGCTGGGAAGGAGCTTTTACAGTGTCTGCTGTAATGGTAATGTTGTGTTTCGTGTGTTTACATAGATGAATATGGCCACAGTGTTAATACACAGTACAGTTAAGAGCTTATTGCCACGGTAAATCGTTATGATAACATTATATTGTCGCTTTCAGTGATTTCCTGAAGATAAATACCAAAAATCACTCTGGACCCCTCACACCCAGCACACTGCCTCTTTGAACTGTTACTGTACCTTCTGGGTGACGCTACAGAGCACTGCACACCAGAACAGCCCGACACAGTTTCTTCCCCCAGCCAATCCATCTCATGAACAAAGCATATTTACTGACGTAACTGAAAATGTGATTTTAATAAAAGCAAATATTGTTTTCTAAAATGTATATTTATGTATTAAAATGTAAGTAACTTTAGTAACTGTAATCAGATTACACACATTTAAAATGTAATTCGTTACATTACTGCGCTCCTCATAGATGTAATTATAATACAATAACGTGTACTGTGGAATGTGTTACACCCAACAACTGGTCAAAATCTAAAATAAAATAGTCGCAGCTTCCGGTTCATGTAGACTTTAAAGAGAGAAAGAAAAAAATGTTTCTTTCTGCTCAAACTTAATGAAGCATCACTCACAGTCTCCATGAGAAGCTAGCTAATCAGCTGGATTAATATGTAAAGCAGCGTTTCACCCACATGCATGGTTAATATAGTGGAAAAGATAGTGGACGGAGGATTGGATCTAATTATTGTTCATTGTAACTGATTTAATATGCTTGTTGGCGAGTGCCCAATCAAGCTATTTGAGGAATTGTTGAAAATATAATTTCCCTGGCCTCACTTTGCTGAATAATATCTGACATCGAGCACCTCAGCGAGAGAGCAGTTTTCACCTTTTCTTTGATTAGCTCAATTCTTTTCCCATTGAAGAGTAAATGCCACTGACTGTTAAGGCTTTAAATAGTGATTAAGGGCAAATATTTCAACCTTGGAGCCTTTTGAACTATTAATGAGCACACAATGGAAATGATCAGATTTACATTGAGCTAAAAACTCATGCGCACGTTAAATAGTAAAACGGTAGCATATTTGAAAGAAAGTGTCATTAGTGGGTTGAAGAGGATTTTCAAGATACAGTCTTATAGATCCTAGATTTCGAGCTGTTATGCTCACAATCAAAGTGTTTTTATTTTAAGATTATATTATCTTAAATCTAAGAACTAAACGGCTTTTCTGCTTTTAATGATGATTATCTGGACAAATATCTCAACCTTGCTGCAATTTAGGCATGAGTTCATTTACATACACAAGAATTAGATGAGATTATTCATGTATTAAGTTCAAAGACATAAAAACAAGACATAAAAACACTGAAGAACACTGAAAATTGGCTAAAAGACATTTTCATAATTTGTTAATGCATCCTTTTAGATCTTGGTAGAGTTGCTCATAGTAAAATAAATAAATAAATAAATAAATAAATAAATAAATAAATAAATAAATAAATAAATGAATGAATGAATGAATGAATGAATGAATGAATGAATGAATGAATGAATTAAATATATTGTTTTTTCAAACTAAAAGTACAAGCCCAATGACAAATAACTTGTTTCTACTCTCATTTACAGTAGCTTGTAGAGCTGCACGATTAATCGAAAAAAGATTGCGATCTCAATTCGACCCCCTAGACCAGGGGTGTCCAAACTCGGTCCTGAAGGGACACACCTTCAACACACCATCATGGAAGTTTCTAGTGTACCTAGTAAGAGCTTGCTTAGCTGGGTTAGATGTGTCTGATTATTATAAAATCATGAAATAAACATTGTTTATCAACATTAGATGTAACTTAAATCTCTAATGTATATCACTGATGGGGAAACAACTTAAAGATCCAGAGTAATGTCAACAAACGCATAAAAAGTGATGTGAAACATACTGTTTAGTAGGTGACAGATTTTTACTGTACCATTTTTACAGTTTTTTACCGTTTGAAATCATGGTCATTTTTTACAGTGTTTTAATTTAACATGCTAAACTGTTTGCTAATTTATTTTCAGCTGTTTGTAATGTATACTATTCATTCTATATTTTATATATCATATCATTCTATATCATTCCTTTTTGGAGTGGGGTATTTTCACATCCCAATGTTGACAGGTATGAGTTATTTTAGCTGTTAAAGCACCACATTTCAGTAGTACAGTAGTCTTTACTGTAAAAAATATCTATTTTTAAGATATAATGTTAGTTCAAGTTGTTTTCTATTGAAGAATAAACATCAATGACTATCTATAGAGGACATTTTAAACATTTAGTTACACAAAACAACTGTTCAGAAATAACCAGATTAGATCTCTTCACTGATTCCTTTTATTTTTTCCAACACGTATAAGATTTGCTATGAAATTTCCCTCATTGCTTGTTGTGCAATAATAAGTTAGTGGTTCAAGTTTGTTTGTAAATGGAATGCTTTCATGAGCGATAGTCATTATAAGTCTTTTCTTAACCATTCAAGACGAATGCCAGTGAATGTGTTTGTGCCCGAGGTTCCTCTCTCGTTTGCCCTCGTCTCTTTAATCTGCCCTCTCAATTAGCCACGACTTAGTGCAAAGCAAACAGCGGCGCCGGGGCTGCTAAGTTGGACTAAACGGCCTTTTAGCTAAGTCATTAGCTCTTTTTGCCACGTTGTCAGGAACGGTCTGACTCATTAGTGTGTCATCGTTAACAGTCAAGTCAAAGACACTAACCAACCCCTGAGAAATGTAAGATAACCAGCTTCAAGTATAACATAGTGCATAGACAATTGTCAAAATCTGCCAAAATAACCACATTAGCATACCTAATTTCTGAAATCGTCAAGTCATAGCATCTCCTAAAATGCTATGCTGGCATATGAGAGCAGGATGAAGCCGTCTATAGATGATGACATCTTCGAAAACAGGTTTTTAGGTTGTTAATGATGTTCTAGCAAGAGTATATTTGGAAAACTTGCAAAGCGTGCCAGAGGGGACGTGCGCACGAAAATATGCTAATAGACACACGCATATGCGCACACTTGTACTCGTAGCACTTGTTAACACCTCTCGCTACCGAAGGGTTGCAAAGCTGTTACAATTCACACTTGGAAGATTGCGGCTGAGGTGTGTTTGACATAGTTTTACTTCTTTAGTCAGCCAATCCCCAGTCGCCTCTCTTTGCCTTCTACCCAGCAACCAGAGCCATTTCTGTCAGGCTACGTCACTTCTGTTTTTAAAGTAGTCACGTTTTAGATCAAGGTGTTGATGTTGCGGTACAGTGTTTGCTTTGCTGATTAGAGAATGTTAACTGAATGTTTTTTATTTGGAGATGTGTTTTGGAGTTGCTAAATGTGTGTTTGTTTGTCTTTATTAGTTCCTGGCCCCATTCCTATGGAGTCTATTCAGACGGGACCATATGAGGAGAAGATCTTCATGCAATGGAAGGCCCCGAATGAAACGAATGGAGTCATTACTCTCTATGAGGTGAGAATAGGCTGAATTTGAATTGTGTTTGTAATGTGTGTGTGTGAGTGTAACTTGTATTTATTTCATTGTGGGGACTGAAAATCAATAGTATAGCAATACCAGTAAACTTTGACCTTTTGGGGACATTTTTTTTGGTCCCCATTAGAGCTGCACAACATTGGAAAAATATGACATTGCGATATTTGGCTTTTCTGCAAATAAGTGTGATTTAATTATAGTTTAATCAGATGCCTTAAATAACTCTATTTTGACGGTGTTCAATAATTCAGCTGCTGCAGATCACTGGTAAACACACAGATCACTAAAGAACTACAGACCCACCGTTATATGGACTACATATCCTGTCATGCACCACTCACACACACTTGTTCTGAGTTTTTGTTGATTATACACTCACACAGATGGGAGCTTCAGCTGCTAGATTGCTGGGGATCATAACAGATTGCAAAGGGGGATTGAATCAAGCATAAAAATAATAAACAAATAGTTTTAGTTTAGTTTTTTCATTCATTAATTAATTTTCCTTTGCCTTAGTCCCAGATTATCAGGGGTTACCACTGCGGAATTAACCATCAACTATTCTGCCATATGTTTTACACATCGTGTGGCCTTTCAGCTGTAAGCCAGTAGTAGGAAAGGTTTAGTTTTGTCAAAAAGTATTCAGGTACAGAAATTGAAAAAAAAAAATCAAAGAAAAGACCACTAGTTTCTTGATTAAAGTTACAACGGTACAATTTCTTGTGCCTAAATGCTTTAAACTTTCTTGAAATGTTCATAGGGTCACAGGCCTTTAAAAAAAAGGAAAAAACTCCTTCTCCTGCTAGGGCTTTAATGCTATGATCACCAAATTTCAGGCAGACCTTAAGACTAGTCTAATCAGAGTTGCTATATCTTTTCGAACTGATTTGACTTTCGGTTTTCCAGAAACTGACCCAGAAACCCGTTGACTTAACATTGGACCAAATTTGACGCATCATAACTTTGAAAGAGAAATTCTTAGAAACATGTGATCTTCCACAATTGAAGAGGCTGCCAAGCTGTGTAAATCTACACATTAAATCAGAATGTAAGAGTGCCATGTAAGAAACTTCCATTTAAAACATAGGGCCTCTTTACCTTCAGCACCCCCTCCCCTCACCACCCACCAACTTGTTACCCTCTTCACCTTCACCGCCCGCCTTCCCAGTTCCAGATCTTTACAATCACCACCCATTGATGCTGATGCGCTTCCTGCCAACTGCCTTTGAGTTCACATTGACTTTCTCAAGCCACATTGACTTTCTCAATTAACTTTAACTTAAGTTTTAACTTTAGTTTTAAGCGAGATGCTAATGGCCAAATCCGAAGCAAAGATCCATGCTAAGCTAAGCTTAAAGTGCTCCCACCAGACCTAGATGAAGTCAAAAATGGTAAACGGTTTAACTGTTTAGTAGTGAAATGAGCCAGTTTTAAAGTGTTCCTTTAGGACTACTGAAAACGATGTTTGACAATTAACAATCAAGATTTATAAAAGGCACACTTGTAAATATATGTAAATATAAATATAAAAGGACACATTTCTACCAAACTACCAAATGTTTTACTTAAGATGCTGTTATAAATGCTGTTTTCTTCATGAAAATGATGTTTCCTCACAGAAATATAAAGCAGAACAGTACGGGTTTTGTCAAGGATCATATTAAGCTTCATTAACTAATGAACAAATAATAAATGATCATAACAGAGCAGCAAATCAGCATATTATACTTATTGTTTATGGTTGTTTATAAATCAGGATTCATTTTGGAACAATTTTTGCACTTTTGTGTTGCAAGAGCTTTAATTTGACAAGCCTGATATCCAGCAAATTCATTATTTATTAGTCAGTACACAGAACCTCCACATTACAAGCAGGGAAATGAAGTCATGGCTTGACAAAAACAAATTACCTTCAGATTTTGCTTTAATGTGTGTGTGTTTTGTGGGCTGGAGACACGAAAGAGCCTCGCTATCTCTTTGATTTGATGAGGAAGAGAAACCCCATGCATATCCAGGTACATCATTAAACTGGGGGTTACTGCATGTGCCGTCTTGCTGATAAGAAGATTGACAGAATTTACTAAATGTATCGAGCGGACACAATGCGCTCCCATTTGGCCGGATAATTGCTATAATAGCCCTCATTGATTTAATTAGAAGCGTCCAATAGAATTATCCGGGAGATCTGAGCAGTCGTGTGCCTCCTCTCCTCGCTTTTAGCGATTCAGATAAATTAGATGTAGGACAAAGAGCTGAGAGGCAGGAGCGGAAGGTGAAGAGATGAATGCAGCCAAAGGGTCACAATAGGATTCGCTTTTGATGTGCGAAGATCCACCGATTTAGAAAAGTTTGAACTCGTGGAGGCTGCTATAAAGACATTTAGCATTATTTTGTTTTGGATTGGGTGAAAAATATGTTGCATATGTAATATTTTGAAATCCTGCACTGTAAAATATGACATGATAATGACAGTTGCTGTGCTTTGAGTTAGTTTAATATATTGTGAGTTGAAATGTTTTGCTAATTCAACTTAAAAATTAAAGGCAGCATCAGTTGTGTATGCTGTTCCAATTGTGTAACATTTATTGTGCATAAAACCAACACAGGCGGCATGGTGGTTTAATGGTTAGCACTGTCGCGCTGGATTGAATCCTGACTGGGTCAGTTGGCATTTCTGTGTGGAGTTTGCATGGCACCGTGGTCCCATGGGTTTCCTCCAGGTGCTCCGGTTTCCCCCACAAGTCCAAAAACATGCGCTAAAGGTGATTGGGTAGGCTAAATTGTCCGTAGCGTATGAGTGAGAATGAGTGTGTATGAATGTTTGCCATGGGTTGCAGCTGGAAGGGCATCCGCTGCGTAAAATATATGCTGGAAAAGTTGTCGGTTCATTCCGCTGTGGCGACCTAGATTAATAAAGGGACCAAGCCGAAAAAAAGAAAATGTATGAATGAATAAAATTGGCCATAGTGTATGTGTGTGAATGTGAGAGTGTATGGGTGTTTTCCAGTACTGGGTTGTGGGTGGAAGGGCATCCGCTGCGTAAAACATATGCTGGAATAGTTGGTGGTTCATTCTGCTGTGGCGACCTCTGAAATAAAGATTAAGCCGAACAACTTTTGTTCTTTTTCACACTAATGATATCTACAGGGACATAAAGGATTATTACCATGCCGCTCTTTGCACTGCACCAAGTAAATACCACAAATCAACTTAACAACATCTATTGTTTCTCAACAATTATGCTTAGTTATTTGTGTTTGATTTTTTTTTATCACACCTAAAAATCACCACGCCAATCAACTTGCTATCCCACCCAACCACGTTTTTTCCTTTTTTAAAAGACAGCCTGGGTCACTTCAGCCAATCCTAGGGCACATTGTCTGCGTAATTAGAGCGGGGCCTGTGCAGATGAAAAGAGAGGGAGAGAGAGAGAGAGACAGACAGACACACACCCGCGAACGCAATAATCTGCAGTTTTCTGGTGTGGTCAGATTGCTCAGTATGGCTCAGTGTTTTTGTGTTGGTGTTCCACAAAAGAGAGACAAAAGTAATGTAAAATCAAGGTAAAAAATGTGCTCGTAGTGCACTTTTCTCTTACATTTGCTTTAGAAAACACTATTGGCTGGGTTCAGGGAAGGTTTTAGGTCACTAGGTGATCTTTACAACAGGATCTGCCTTCTCGTGGATGTGTATAAGAGTGTTGCGCATAACAAAACGCATCCTAAGTAAATAATTAAAATTAGCAAAAATGTAGACAGCGCTTTCTAGTGGATTTGTCACCTGAAACTTACAATGAACAATACCTGGAGAAATGTATGTTACATTTCTCAAAAATGTAGGCATGAAGTATGCATTTCCAATTACCCCTGGTTGGAACAAAATGTTTATATTGGTAAACATTAAAAGGTTATGTGGTATAGGTGAAATGAATAAACCAAATTGGCCATAGTGTTAGTTTAGTCCAGGGGTGTCCAAAGTTTTTGGGCCGAGGGCCAGATGCAAAAAACAAAACGTGGTCGTGGGCCAAATTTTTACAATTTCACAGACACTCATATTTATATATTTATATATATATATATATATAT
>CAIGQQ010031496.1:6785626-6819504 GCA_903798035.1 Danio albolineatus
ATTTTATTTTATTTTATTTTATTTTATTTTATTTTATTTTATTTTATAGATGCAAGACATTTACATGCGACTAAACTCCTGATGACCCTGCTTTACAGCCCACTCCTTCACTAGGTTTGCATTTCTGTAATCGGAGACTGCGTTTGCCTCATTAAAGACTGCATTTGGTCATCGAAACGAAATACCTCAAGCAGTACTCACACATTCGTGAATGATTCATTGCTTCCTAATTGCATAAATGATACAGGAATGGCCTTAATCAAGGGTTAATTAGCGTATCACCCTCATCCTGTTGTTGGGTTCAGTTCATCAGCATCTGATAGCATTGATACTCATGGATGGAGACGAAACATTTCTCACTCGCTGCGTCTGGGAGTGCTTTTGAAGCGTCTCGCACTTGTTTCACACGTTTCTTTTTTGCGAAAATCTTGCCGTCTCTTTCTTCATTTACACCTTACGCTGCACTCAGCTGTCACGTTTGCCTATGTTCTCATGAAAAACAGAGCTCTCTGGATGAATGGAAATGATACAGACAACAAAAGCAGCTCGTGTCATAGTTTATTGTTTTGTTTTTAACTTCTTTTCCTCTATCCTCTTGCTAATACTTTGACTTGAGGAGGTGTTACTCCCGAAAGCGTCGTCTCCTGAAATAGCAGCGTCACCGACTCCAGTACCTCCAGACGACTGGCTGATGCCACTTTTTCTTTTGTCATTCCATACCGCACGTTTCTTTTATTCGTTCTCACTAGAGCATTTTTTTTCTCTCTCGAACCTCTAATGTGGAGAAGATTGCCTCCGGAGGTTGTTGTAATCATTCATACCTGCGTTCTTACGTCGTAATTATAAGCATTCATTTCACAATCTGTTTAAAACCCCACTAAAGCTGGGTGACACTTAAATTGTCATATTTAGGCGTTTGTTCATCTTTGATTGTGGATGTTTTTGATCTACCTGTTTATGCAATACACAAAGATGAGTATAACCAATACATTTGAATTTGAATTTTTATTGAATGGGATTGAGATGAATCATCTCATTTTCGAGGGGGTCCCTAAACAGTTCATAAATCAAACAGAGTACAACACGTCATAACAAACATACAACTAACAAAGCTAACTAACTAACAAACAAGCAGCACACTTCTCCTTAAACACTTCCCACGGTCTAAAGCCTAAATAAACAAAAACATATAATCTAAAGCAGTGGTCCTCAGACTTTTTTCACCAAGTACCACCTCAGAAACAGTTTTTTTTTCCAAGTACCACCTTAATGACCAGTATTGAAATACAGTAGCATAGTAGGTGTAATTAAGCAGCTACAGCCCTGCGTAGTTCAAAAACATTACAGATTCTTATTATTCTGAATATTTATTGTTATTATTATTTTTTCGCCACTTAACACATTCTAAATTGTTTGAAAAGATAAATTAGAAATTGGATCTACTTACTGCGCATAAAGTAGGCTTTGTGTGTCAGAAAAGCAAGTGATTAAGCTATACCTGTCAACATTGGGATATAAAAATACGACATACACCCCCAACAACCGTTACAAATACAGGGAGGAAAATAGCTTCAAATGAAGGAATACATAACAAACATTAGAAAATTGAAAATAAAAAAAAAGGTTTAGCCTAATAAAATCACTGATCACATCTGTGCTTTTGTACGCATTAAAGGGTTAAAAGTGTGTTAACTATTTATTCAGTGATTCCTCCGAGTACCACTAGAAGGAAGCCTGCGTACCACTACTGGTACACGTACCACAGTTTGAGAACCACTGATCTAAAGTACAAACAATTTCAAATAAAAATAAATAATAAACATTTAAATTGGAGCCAATATTAATAGCATTCGCAAGTTGTTTCCAAAAAAGAAAATAAATTGGCCCTAAAAGACGAAATGATGTAATTGATCTGTAAAAGGAAGGGAGATTGTTCCAATCGGAAGGAGCTTTGTATCAAAAGGACCTATGGCCGCTTTCTGTTGCAATTCTAGGAACAAAAAAATAATTCTGATACAAATGATGAAGCGAATATGATGAGGCAAATGGAACAAAAAACTGCTTTAAATAAAAGGGGAAACTAAAATAAACACGTTTAAAAAGAAACATATACCAATGATACTGTCTGCGGAACTTAGGTTGGAGCAAACCAAGAGTTTCGTATAATATGCAATGATGGGTTCTATAAGGACATCTTAAAACAAATCTACACAACTGCAAAGAAGATTGTATATGTGAAAACATTTGAGAAAACGTCTATGTTTTTATTTACTTTCCAAGAAAACACAAGCGGTGTTTTAATATAATGCTGATTGAGTTTTTGGTTTAAGTCTACCTCAGAAATATTTCAAAAATTGCTCCGAGATGGGCGTGGAGCTCTGCGGGTAGAGGGAGGAGTGGGCGTGGCCGGCAATGCAGGGGAAAAGAGTGGAGTGAACAGTTGGCTCACAAAATAAGACAGAAACCATGAGGAGATGCCTCTTTTTATATTTTATAAGGTTAAAATGACAAAATCGATGGAACTAAATGACACTGGAAGTCTCAAGACGACTGGGTACCAAAAGCTGCGCCTCCGCTAGCATAAAAGAATAAGGTCTATAGGGGGAAAATAATAGCTCACCCCTGTGTATGTTGCATATATGAGGTTTACTTTTCTTTCTTGACATCCCGCAATGCGTTTGCACTTTGACTTGTTAATAGATAGAGTCGTCTTCCTAGGTCGCACTAGCTGTTGTCATCAGGTGTGAATTGCGGCCGACGTGTCAAGATAACTGCTGTAATGGCCAAATGATCCATAACATGCTTCAGAATTGAGTGAGGGAACAACTAGAAAACGTATTGACTGTAGATCTGCTCTCTTATGGATTAACTCTAGTAGGCATGGCAAAAAAACGGACAATGACATGAAATCCATATTCTTCAACTTCTCTAGCTAGCCATTAAGCATTTGTCATAAGAGTCCTGTGTTCTTACTAAAACATGTCAATGAAACCTTGTCAATCAAGCTTAGTAAATTACAGTTGGTTGGGTTTATCTGTGAAGGTTTGGGTCGATAGACGATGCCATCGTCCATCGTCGATGGCTGATAGACATTACGATGCTGAGCTGGCATCGCGATCCTCCACAGCAACCCTCTCGCAAAAAATACACCCTTAGGCTGGGTTCACACTAATATGTCTTAGTTGTATAATGGTGTTTTAGAATGAAAATGATCCACATCCACACTGGCCTTCCCTCTAGCATTTCTGAACAGCCCTCCATCCATAACGCACATCATGTGACCACACACACACTGTCATGCACTCTAGCATACTGTATGTGCATGTCTGTGCTCCAGGAAGTCAGCAGGTACTTTAAACACAAAACACCAGAGAGCAGCGCACGTCCGACAGTTTATCGAGGATGATCACGTCTCACTATAGTTGTTAAATGTGATATTTAATTAATCTTTTCTCTATTTAACGACTTTCACGCTTGTACTTAGTAATTTTAGCGAAAACCTCAGATACTGTTGGTTGGTTTCTGTTGGTTGTGCACCTTTTTTACTAATTAGGTTTGTCGACGCCATTATAACGACACAGATCACTCTGCCTATTCATGCCAGAGTCCTGCATAAAAACTGATTGACAGGTGGTAATTTGTGTGTTGCTTATCTTTATTTATTTATGATTTGGTTATAAGTAAAACAAAGACCATGCAGGTCAGCTAGTCAAAACAGTACACTACAAATAAGTCAAATAATTAGACACAAAAAATTTATTTGTTATTAATTAATTATTCATAAATAATTAATTTACTGTCGCCAATGACGACGATGCCATTGTCAATCAGGATGTTTCACATTAAACATCATACGATGCCAAATTGGTCGACATCGCCCAGCCCTACTGCGAAGCGCGTTTATCTTTTTTCAGTATTTTTTCAGTATCACCAACCAACATAATTTTTGCTTTCATTTGGTTTCTGAACCACCAAAACCATTACCACAACCACACAGTAATGTGCTAAGAGCTGGCTTCATGAAACACTGAAACAGTTGAAGCAAATGTGTCGAAGCTTCAAAACGTTTCAAACCCCGTCTCTAGTGACACCTAGTGGTCATTTTTTTATGCATTGCTCGAGAACAGCTTCAGCAAGGAAACAGCTACGCAAATTGAGGTAGTAACCCCCACGTTGTAGAGTTGAGGTTTCAAGTGATTTAGTGAAGTGGTGAGAGTTCCATCTTCCATGCAGAGATAATAGGTTCAAATCCAGGGAGATGCAGCTGGAGATGTTAGTTTTAAAAATGCTCGGTTCTTGAAACATGTTTTGTTTTAACATCGGACTGACATCCGAATGAACACTTATATAACACTTAATAAATCTGTCTTGTTTTAGTAATAAAACGGTAACATTAATAAAATACATCAAGTTATAATTTCAAAGTATTTGTACAAGTCGGGATTCAAACTCAGGCCATTTGCAGCACAGTTACTTTGTGCACGCACACAGTCCGCTATGCTGTTTGAGAGTGTTTTTTCGACCATGTCAGTCAAACTCAGATTCGCAAGGTCTCAAAATGCTTTTGAGTTGACTGATATTTTGAATCACTTTAGGCACATGACCTGGTGTTTCAAAACACTTTAGTCACATGACCTGGGTGTTTTCGAATCACCTTAGTTGCATGACCCGAGTGTTTCAGATCATGCTTCGGTGCTGTGTTTCAAATCACTTGCGTCTCGATATCCCGACACTGTCGAAACGCAGTATCAAGTCAGCCATCCCTTGATGGTACTAAAGGCAAAAGAGGATTCCACACAGTACTAGCAGTGTGTAACTATTAAAGAGGCTGGTGAGTGTAAATGCAGTTTTTTTTTTTTCTTTCAGAATTTTAGTTCCATGGTACATGTCAAAACACTGAAACCATCACCGCACCGTGGTCCGCTCCAGTAATTCTTTTAAGAGAAGGTGAGAGAAAGAGAGCGAGCGCTGCATAACGGTGCTTCGTTTCTGCAGTCTGAGCACTGGGACTTGGGGAATGAAATAATAGGAGGGGGTCTCGGCTGATGGGAAACATCCCTACAGGAAGTGACAGCTGAGCTATACTGTCTGCCCCTCCAGTCAAATAATTCACTGACAGACTGTCAAAGGCTTTTTACGATGACCGTGTAATGACGGAAAGAGAAAGGCTAAGAAAGAGGTGCGGAAAAGAACAAATTTAGAGCTCAACGGAAACCGCAAGGTGATGAAGAAAAGAGACTTCATGTAAACATTTAACTCAATTATTCTGACAGACTGCTATATTACTGCTAGCAGTCTGCATACTGTATCGTTACTGGCTTCTAATACCTTCTATAGGTAATGTATGCTAAAAAGTGAGTATGCAAAGTTTTATGCACTACGCTGCGCGTTGTGTGGTCCTTTGCCTCCACGTCGTGCATTAAAATCCATTAACGCACGGCAAGCCGTTGATTATCCCTTACTTATTCCATGGTCTGTTGAAATTCTTGATTCTGATTGGCTGGAGGGTGTGCTATATTTCGTTGAAACACACACAGGTAGTCAGTTTTGATCACAGTTAAAAAAAAATGCGCTTCTCCCAAACGTTTACAGTTACTATAGCAACTCGCATATGCTGCCCATGAAACCGATGAGGGCTGTTAATGGCGGACGGGAAATCCGCAAAATTAGCTAAATACTCATCAACTATGCCACAAAATCAAGTTTTAAGAGTTTTTCAAGCGAGAATGTAGTTATTTTGAAGGTCAAATTGGCAGTTTATGTGTATGGACAGTGCCTCTTTAAAAATGTTGGAAGCTTCAGGCGGTCAGCGGCAGCTCTGAGAACGGCTCCCCCCAAGGGAAGCTTTGTGCCGGCCAGAGAATCTTCAGTTCTACGCCGCTGGATGTAATCTCGTGCATCTCTGTTGTTAAAACGGGATATATATCTAATCTTTGGTGTATCTAACGGTCAGTCTTTGGACATTTGAACCTATTATTTTTTTCTCAGGTGTATTTTTTTGGCACATCACAAAGAAAAGTTTCTTAATTAATCTATGAGCATAAATAATGTTATATAACACTGATCCTGCGTGTTTGGCTGATTGCTTTTGTTTTAAAGAAGATAAATAAAACAGAATGTTCTCCTACTTGTCCCGATATGTGTTTCTTTTCCTAAATTTCCCCACATTTTTAACAGCAGAGATTTCTGAAATAGGCTCTGGCTGCTTTCTCTTCATAATACGTATTCCTAAAGCGTATTTAATTGATATGCTTCTTTTTATAAGTATAAATTGTAGCCCAGCTTTCGCAGTATTAATGTTAAGAGATATACATACAGATCCTCCCTCATCCCCTCAGCACACAGATGCTCTCTCTCTCTCACTCTCTCTCTGTCTGCCTGTCAGTCTGTCACAGCTGATTCAGTGGAGAGACTAGAAAATCTAACATCTAAAAACGGACAAAAATTCTGACAAATATTGCCCAGCAAAGAGAAAAACTAGTTTAAATATATGCCTACCTTGGCAAATGACCATGGAATAAGCTGGATAATCAACGGCTTGCGGTGCGTTAAAGGATTTTAATGCACGACGTGGAGGCAAAGGACCACACAACATGCAGCGGACTGTGGTCGCCTCCGCAAAGTGCATTCAAATCCTTTAACGCACGGCAAGACGTTGATTACTTATACACTATATTGTGTCCATCCAAAAAGATATTTTCCTAAACAATCGGTGGCTGACTGTAATAAGCCGAGTGTCTCACTGATGTTACTTTGAATAGTGTCATTGCTGTACCATTGCACCTCATAATACTTTTTCTAGAGTTTTCTTTTACTATAGTATACTGTAGAATGAGACCAACCTTGTTACTATTGTGCCTTTAAATATAATAGCAATCTAAAATAGACTAATAGTTGCCTATTTTTGGCCTCGCTCCTAGTGTTTTGTAGCTTGTATCTCCTCCCTCTGTCCATCTGCATACTGTAGCATGTCCTCATAAAACTCGAACAGTATTACTTTCAGCCTTTTTACAATGGCCGGCAGAGTTTGACCCTGCTTGTCCGATAGCAGTCTGTGACAGACAGATGGTCCGCTCACATATGGACCCCTCTCCGCCTCGCTGTGTCAATCCACCCCTGCTTCAATGCCACAATCAGATGGGACAAACTGTCACCGACAGCGAGGTCACATGTTAGTGGCTGCTCTTTTCCACTGCATCGACGCTTCATTTTTCAGTGTCAACAGTGTGAGTTGAGGGCGGTGTTGTGTTTGCATTCATCAGCATTGGATGTATTTGAGCAACCCGTATCGGCTTTGATTAGCCGTGAGCCAAATTGATATGTGCAATGAAGTGTTTCCAAGGGGATTTTTCATATTTCTGAAGAGAGCCACTGGTATATAGTGAAGTTATACAATTAATATACAAACAGAGCGAGAGAGAGACTGTAATGCCTCTTCAGAATGCGTTTTATGATTGATTTATTAGTGGTGTTTGCCAAGGCTCACTACTTTCTTTCGGATTAAACGTTTAATCAAACACCAGTCCCTTCCATGCTGAAATGATGCCTCAATTCATGTGTCTTGTTGAGAAGAGGTGTCCTTTGACCTCTCTAAAATATCTGTCTTGCACTTTTTACCTAGTGGGTGTTACAGACGCTGTCTCAGATGCCGGCAGCTAGCTCTCTGCAACTCTCACATGGTCGCCCACTGAAGCTAAGCAGTACTGCGCCAAGTCAGTACCTGGATGGGAGACCACATGGGAAAGCTAGGTTGCTGCCGGAAGTGGTGTTAGTGAGGCCAGCAGGGGGTGCCCAACCTGCGGTCTGTGTGGGTTCTAATGCCCCAGTATAGTGAAGGGGACTCTATACTCGGATGAGACGTTAAACGAGGTCCTGACTCTCTGTGGTCATTAAAAATCCCAGGATGCTCTTCGAAAAAAAGTAGGGGTTTAACCCTGGCATCCTGGCCAAATCTGCCCACTAGCCTCTGTCCATCATGGCCTCCTAACCATCCCCATATCATAATTGGCTTAATCACTCTCTCTCCTCTCCACCAATAAGCTGGTGTGTGGTGTGCTGTCTGGCGCAAAATGACTGCTGCACACTGGTGGTGGATGAGGAGATCCCTCCATTGTATAAAGCGCTTTGAGTGCCCAGAAAAGCACTATATAAATGTAAGGAATTAAATAACATAGACTCTAGAGTTACACTGAAGGAGAGACTATATAAAAATCAAAATATAGACCTTAAAGAGTGAAAATATAAGCATTTTCAACTCCTTAGTAACATTAAGCAACCTATCTAACCTAACTATATCGAGCTAGTAAATGAAATGCTTTTTAGTCATTCAAATATATTTATGTATATTTATGCATATGTTTGCTCATTTATAAAAACATGTTTTAATGGTTTAAAAAATGCATTTCTTCTGTGTTTGTCAAATCTGTGCGCTGTAAATATATATTTGTTAATGTTACTTAATTGAAGTGCTTAACTATTGCCTTAATTTTGATTAAGCAATTTAATTATTGTTATTAACTATTTATTTCTTACTCGTGTGTTGAAAATATTCCTTAATTGTATTGAGTGCGGCGACATGATGGCATAGTGGTTAGCACTTTCGCTTCACAGCAAGAAGGTTGCATGGTTCTGTTCCCGGCTGAGTCAGTTAGCATTTCTGAGTGCAGTGTGTATGTTCTCCCCGTGTTGGTGTGGGTTTTCTCTGGGTGCTCTGGTTTACCACACAGTCCAAAGACATGTGCTATAGGTGAATTCAATAAACTGGCTGTAGTGTATGAGTGTGTGTGAATGAGAGTGTATAGGTGTTTCCCAGTACTGGGTTGCAGCTGGAAGGGCATCCGCTGTATAAAACATATGCTGAATCAGTTGGCGGTAAGTGCCTATAACTTAGACCAGTGATAGGCACCCTTTTTATCACCATGGACCGGTCAATGCTTGACAATTTTACCACGGCCTGTGACGTGGGTATATGTAGAGCTGGGGTGCTTAACCCATTGTTGCAACCCATATCAAACACACCTGCCTGTAATTATCAAGTGCTGTTCAGGTCTTAATTAATTGGTTCAGGTGTTTATGATCAGGGTTGGAGCTGAACTCTGCATGAAAGTAGATCTCCTGGAACAGGGTTGAGCACCTCTGATGTAGAGTGACTAACTAGGTCTAGGTGACTATCAACCGTTTTCTCAGAGGATGACAAGCTGGCAAAACATTGCTGCAACTCTGATAGTTTTATTTATGAAGAAAATTTGTATAGTCTGCAAGGATGTGTATATTCCATACAAAATATGAAGCTGAACGGTCAGTTCTTGTCATGTGATTCGCGGTGAGCTCACTGCATTCTGAAGACCTAGAAGCTGCTTGTGCGCGCCACTCCCAGTATTTGTGGACAAACCACGTGACTCCATTGAAAATAACAAACTTGCGCATGTAAAAGACTCAATATTTAAATGACTGCTGTCATTTGCGATCTCCACCAGTTGATCTTCTTGCACAGACATGCTGGATTCACCCGATTTATTGACAACTGGGTTGCGGATTTATTCCTTTGGCATTTTGTGGGTCCTTCACTGGGCCTTTTTCCGATTGATAGGCCCATATGGAATCTGCAAGTGCAGAAATCTGCTGATTTTTTGCAGATTTTTAGCCCATCATTGAGTGTATGTATTTACTGTGTAAATGTGTGTAAATTTGTATTTATTCAGCTTTTTAAAATTAATTTGACTAATATTGACAAAAATAAAATTGTTCATATGATTTATTTACAATACAGTTTGTAAAGTAATAGTTTCTGTCTTAGTAAATCTATTACGTGAAAGACTTGCTTTATTTGTCAAAATAAGTGGATCTAAGTGGATTTGCATTGTGAATATTAAACAAAGGTATTATTTACTACTTTAAATATTAAGTTTTTAGTTATGATACTCGCAAACCCTAACCCTTCTCAGTAGAAATAACTGTCCGAAGAAATAAATGTCCAAACAATGTCCGAAGATTCTGTCTGACCCTACCCATTGCAAAGAAACTTTCCAAAGATGTCTGTTTCTAACTCATTTTGCTAGCTTGTTGCTTAAATTTGCGCATTCAAGTGACCGAGATGTAAGCGGGAGAAGTTCGGTCATTTTTCAAAATAAACGATTTTTTTTTTATAAAAGATTGTTCAGACTCAAATAATAAATAAAACAAAAACAATTAAGGATTTCTTCTACGGCCTGGTACCAATTGATCCACGGACCGGTCTGCAGCCCAGGGATAGGAGATTACTGTCTTAGACCATTTAAGTTTTGTTGACTAGATCTTCAATCTGAGTTAGTAGAGTTTACAATGAAATTTTGCAGAAGCCCCTGTAAATCTCAACATAACAACATTGAAGTCTAATTTTCTAGTCTGACACAAACATGCTGGGAACTAGAAATCTGCATGGTTAAGTAAGCTCATTCAGTTTAAGTTCAGTCTAATACAAATTTTGAGTTCACATAACTTGTTGCGTGAGTTCAATCAACTTTCATTTGAAAAGTCAAAGGAACTCATTTCATTTAATAAAAAAATTTGTTGCAAAAATTAAGCAAAAAACGCAGTGAATTTTGAGATAATTGTGATGAATTTAGCATATTTAAGAACCTTTGTGTACTTTAAGCCGTAGTAAGCTTTCATTTAGTGGATGAATTTATCTAATGTAACTTGTAGTGCACTTACCTGTATTAACATAGAACCTGTATCATTTAACCAGCCAGCGAAAACCAGCAAATCTGAGACAAATTTCTAAACGGTGAGATATAAAATTATATTTGTGAAAAAATTTGAAATTGCGAGATAAAAAAAAAAATTGTTATCTATATGGCATGTGGCAAAAATAAGCTTGAGAAGGAAATAATATTAACTGTAGTGCCTCCTGTGGCAATGCTGTGATAGCAACATATGCTTTTTATTGCGTTCTGACACTTTTTCAGCTTTATATCACAGTAGCCTTACTACACAGCATAACCTAATCAAATATTTTCTAAATATTTCAAGAGCCTGTGATGTATAGGAAGGACTGTTTACGTGCGTACTGAGATGAGCTGCATGAGGACAGCAGATCCAATCAAAACAAGTGGCTGTTGTAAACACGCTTACAGAAACACATGCTAGCATCTGGCTCCTTGTCTCAGCGCTGTAAACTTCCATGCAGACTTCACACCGAAATCTGCAGACTAATTAACACCTGTCATGTCACGCAAGGCTTTCAGAGGATGCAAGTGAGATGTTTATCATCATGGCTGGCATTCCAGGAAGATAAGCTTTTGAACAGAATTAAATAGAACTGAAAATGAAAAGTATTATTTTGTATTACTGTTTTATGGCTCACTGGTGCTTTTTTACTTTTTTATTATTGTGTTGTATAACTTTTTGTGCAAGTCTGCAAATGTTCAAATCTCAAAGTGCAGGCTTTTGGAGTTACTTCATCCAAATGAAAGAACTGCCTGGATTGAGTAATTCTAGTTTTATTTTTTGAACAAACTTACTCAGGTTTGTAACATTTTTTAGACCGTAAACACTTTATGAATACTAAATACTTTCATTTGAGGCCTGAAAATGGCACCAACATGTAGTGCGATTTCGATTCAGGAGTCCCGAGTTCGAGTCCCGACTCTCTGACCTTTTCCAATCCCATCTCCCAATTTGTTTCTCCAACTTCGCTTCCTGTCAAGCTACTTTCCTATCATAATAATGGGGAAAAATGTCAAAAATACTGTAAATCTATAAGAAAAAGAAGGATATACATTTACACCCCTGAGTGATATAATAAAAGAACCCTATTGTTACTGTAAGCTTCATTATGTTTGCAAATACTGCCTTTGGAGCTGAACTATGGCTGAACTATTACATCTTAAATGTAAAGGCTGTAGAGCAAACAGAACAAACTAGGTCATCTTCTAGGACGATAACCGTTTTCAAGATATACCCTGATTTGGAAAAGTCAATGTTTTTAAAACCGCCAAAATTTTCTGCTATACCGTTCCTAAGGTATGTGTAAGATTTTTAGTTATGTTTTTTTGTTTGTTTATTTGTTTTTAGGACAACAGCATTTCCAAAGATATCCAAAGATGCCGTTTTAAATTGTAAAGAAATATGTGTTATTGAAACTAATGAAGACAGCAGAAGTCAGTGATTCATTTGAATTATTTAGCCTGACATGTTTACTGCTCTTTCCTGTTTTTTTGCAAGAATTTAGTCATTGTTTAGATTTAATTTCATTGTCTGAAAATAAGAAAGCAAACAGGACTATTTCATTTTGTAATGAATTTATACACTGTAATTGATTCTTAAATGTCTTACCATCAAAAGTTTATTTCATGTTCTTTATCATTATTAATGTTTTTCTTTCTTTCTTTCTCTTTCTTGTTTCTCAAAATAAAATATATTGTGTTTAAAGGGGAAAAGGGTTTTGTTTTTTAGCCAGACATTTAAAAAGAATATATTTTAGAGCAGTAAACACAATACCGTCATACCTTGAAACCGTGATATTTTTATCTAAGGTTATCATACCGTCAGAATCTTATACCAGCCCATGCCTACTTCTGAACAATCAGAGCAGAGTACGCTTTCATCTCATTTTTACAGATCTTTGACGCAACCATTTCAAAAAAGAGCACAGATGCTGCTAAGTTCTTTTATATATAAATATATATTCCTCGGTATTCCATATATTTCCAAATTTACACAGTATTTCCTATAAAAAATCCCCTTTGGAAAATTTGTTATTTTTTTTACTTTGACTGGAATGAATTAAGTTTTGAATTTATTTTAAGCAATTTTAAGGTCCAAATTATTAGCCACTTTAAGAATACATTTTTTTTGAATGGCTACAAAACAAGCCGCTGTTATCCAATAGCCTAATTATCCTATCCTGCTTAGTTAACATAATAACATATTGTAATCGTGCTTGAAGTTGAATAATAGGTATTAGAAACTACACTGTAAAAATAAAATCTTATTTTATGTTTTTTTTTTCCAGCAGGTAGAGTGCCGGACAAAAAACGTAAAATAACGGCCGTTAAATTTTTCATTTTACATTTTTTAAAAAAAATTTTTTTTTTAATTTTTTAATTTTAATTTTAATTTTTTTTATTTTAAATTTTTTTTAAAAAAATTTTTAAATTTTTTTTAAAATTTTTTAATTTATTTTTATTTTGTTTTTGGCACACCAGCTGCCAGACAAAAACCTGTAAAAATTTAGATTTTTTTTTTACAGTGTAGTTATTAAAATTGTTTTAAAAAACATGCATTAAACAGCACTTGGGAATATTTTTTGTAAAAATATAAAAAGTTCACAGGAGGTCTAATAATTTTGGCTTCAACTGTATGTAAAGCTCCAAAACTAAATAAGGAACCATTAAAATGCATAATGGGGATCTTTAATGTGACTGCATCCACATGACTGCATTTGGTTATACCATCAAATGTGGTATGAAGGTAAAATACATGTTTTGTCACCTTAAATCATTATAGCTGTAGTCACTTTACAAGCAGAGATACAGAATAATGTTTTGGCCCTATCGATGCGTCTGCGAATCCTCCGCTATCATTAGAAATGTTGTTATATAATTAACTGTTTCTTAATGCCACGCACCTCGTGATGAAAATAACCCGCACTTCATTGTGTTGCAATTACTAAGATCACTGTAGCTTGACAAAAACAATGTTCCTCAATATGGAATGATGCTGACGTTTAATTAAAACACAAACTCTCCTTTGCTTTTTTCAGGAAACCAAAATCAACTGCGTGCGACTTGCCACCAAAGGTATGAGAATTGTTTCACTTCTTGTTAGCTTGTGTGAATGACACATTTTATTATTATTATTATTATTATTAAATATTGATTTACTCATTGATTTATTTGCTTGTTCCTTTGTATATTCAGATGAGACAAAGTTCGTTCTTTGGCTGGGTTGATATATTCCCTGTAGCCCAACACACTCAATGAAATCAAGTAATGCTTTGGTTGGAATTTAAGCGGATGTAGTTGTAAAAAATGCTTGGTGTTATTAATAGAACGGTGATTCTATAGTGGAACCCATTACTAAACATGATGAGGTACAACAACAATAAGAAAAAAGGACAAAGACTTTTCATTGTACAGTCTGAAAAAGCTGAGTGGCATCAGACTGAGATTAGCGCTCCCGGTTTCATTGAAAAATCTCAAATCCCATTTTATTTTACCTGCATGATTATCTGCCTCTGGCCAACAGTTCTGTTCAGTTTCTTTTGCTCCATTTCATTTCCCCTTCTCTCTGTAAAAAAAGACCCTTTTACATAATCACTTCCAGGAACAGAGCACTCACAAGAGACTTTCTATTATTTAATGGACATCACGGATAAAGAGACACTATAGCCATGCAGCGCTACAGACTCATCACATTTGATTTCTTCCCCATTCTTTCTTTTCCCCATTTTTCTTTTGTTCCTTTTGCCTTTTTTTTTCTCCATCTCCTTCAGTAAGCTTGCTTCTGCACACACCTGTTTGTTTGTTTGTTTGTTTTGCTCAACTCATTTTATTTTGCTCCATGTCAGGTTTTTTTTTTCTCTTCTTATTTAATTTTATTTGGTCATGGCCTGTTTTCCTTTCATATCCCAGACAGATCTGTCCTGAGTTGGGTTCTTATTATGATTGTAAAAAAAAAAAAAACAATCACTTTTCTGTTTCTGCTTTAGGAAGACATGCTTTGTGCGAGCCTTTTAAATGTTGGAGCTTTGAATAGGTTTAGATTATGGGGTGAATTCACTAAACGGTTTGCACAAAAATCCTGCATCTTATTCACTCAGCACCTGCAATCTAGTTTAATGAGTACGAAGTAGCGATGCACTGTATTTAAGTAATTGCCATTCATTTCAGTGCAAACACCCCGCCTTTCAGTGTGCGTTAGACTGTGCCTTAATTAGGCACGGCACAAATATTGACTACTACTGAGTAGGTGGTAAATAAAATATCTTTTTTAAATTGTTTAATTCTGAATTTAAAGAGGTCACATGATACTATTTTAAAGGGTACTAGAAACATTCAAAAAAAAGTTGTATTTTTCACACACTGCATAGAGGTCTGCACGGGACTAATTATTTTGTCCTGCTCCCGCAAGGTTTTATTCCGCACCCGACCGCCTTCCGCCTTAAGTTCAGCCTTTGTTCACCTGCTGTCTGCTTAGAATAATTTTCCACCTGACCCGAACGTTCTTGCTAAATTTAAATCTGGTTTCCAAGATCTCACATTTAAATTTGTTACTACTGAAAGAGAAAGATAACAGATAAATATGAAGGTTGTGCAAGGATTGTAGACTAAATGTCAGTTTTGTTGCCCTTTTAAGGCCCGCCCACACTGGGATGCTTTTTGCTCACTTTATCTGACGACGTTTAACGCCTCGTGACTAAATAAAGGGTGCCAATGTGATCGTGCACACCAAGGCACAAAACGGCAGGCGTAAAATCATGCTCGCGCTGCGTCAAAATCTTCTCCACCAATCAGATCGGCACTTATGTTCATGTGCACGGAGCTGCTGAAGTTACTGTAAACAGTACTTGAAGACGCTCAATCACAAAACTGTCAATGCGAGCGCACATTGAAGAAGATGCCCAGAGGCGATATGAACGTGGAGCTGTTTACTGCACTGATAAACAATAATCATTTCTTCATCGCTAGAGCTGCTACTTTAACCACTCATGCTTGTTCGAATCGCCAACAACAAGCGTGTCAACTTTCTCTTGTCTTCTTCTGTGTTACAAGCGGGTGTCAGAAGTTTAGCGCCACCCTGTGCGCCATCTAACGTCAAGGAGTGATTTTGCATACCATTCTACTCGATGGCAGAGAAAATTGCTTGGACTTAAATGTGGAAAAAATGTCCCGAGAAACGCTGACGATAAACACAAACGAAAAGTGTACTAGCCTTGTTGATAAGACATGAGTGCCGGCTTAAACCTGAGGTTCCAGTCTTGTGACTGCTAAAGGGTAAAACTTTGAGGTATTATCACATCACACAAAGGGTCATTTTTGTCCGTTTGCGTCTATGGCACATGAAAAGACTCCCATACATCAGACTTGCCTGATGTGGGTAGAGTTACTGATCGCTACAGCATTTTATTCTTAAATATATTACCGCGCCGCAAGAAATTGGGTCCTGTGGTACAGCAGCAGAAATGCAGACCTCTACACTGCAGCACCTCAATTCCAGATCTATCTTAAATCCTCTGGTTTGGAATCTACAAAGCCCCTCCTACTGAAAAGTCTAAAGTGATCTGATTGGCCAACTGATCAAGTGCATTGTGATTGGCTAAATACATCAAACATGTTTTAAAAATCTAACTCCTCTTACTATAATCATCAGATTCAGCTTTTTGAAGCAACAGTGAGCACACACATACACACACACATTTCAGTTTGAGCCATAATCAGGTTCTTTGCTACGTTAAAATTATTGGATGTTGTCCAAAACATTTATGGTGGAACATTTCCCCTATTGAAACATGGCAACAACACTACAATTCACAGAAGTAGTATTACACTAGTATTTTAAACTGTCACGTGCAATTAAAAAAACATTACAAAACATCATATGGCCTCTTTAAAAAACAGTTTAGGTGTTTGAATCGCAGTGGTAAAACAATTTTTAATTTCACGTCATGATTTTGCCAAGAACAGTGCGATCCTACATTAACATCTAAATTAATCCTGGAACATCATTTCTGTTCAAAAATGTAATCGAGACCCCTAAACCCAACCATAACTGTAAATTATTCCCAAAATCAGAGGTGAATAATAGTTGATAACACTCATGTAGAAGTGCATAAACCTAACCGTAAGCTTAAACTTAACATAAACGGTGTCCCTTTATTCTGATTGGCTGATTAGAATGTTATTCCAGGATCAACAAAGATGTCAATCCAGGAACATGTCCTACTTGGTGAAATAAGGTTGGCGTGATTAATACCAGTTCAGCATGTCAAACTCACTTCCTAGCACTCAGAATTGTCACTTAAAGGGTTATCTCACCCAAAAATGAAAATGATCCCATGGTTTACTCACCCTCAAGGTAACTTATACACCTTTCTTTTTTTCAGTCTAATACCTTACTGTTTATTTACGACATTAACTTCTTTATTTTAAGCTCAGTGGCAATTCGTGTATCAAATTGATGCACTTTTCTAAATAAAATTTCCATTTTTAGAACATTCTAAACAGTGTCGTGTAACTTCAAATGCCTTTTTCAAGAGACTTCCTTTCTCGGGTGGATGCTTTTTGGGTGACTAAATCAAGGGCTAATATTAATTTTGATGTGAACTACCCCTTTGGGACATGCTATTCTGAATTTAGCACAAGTTTTGTAGCGTCACTTGCATTAAATAGCTTAATTCAGAATTGCATCAATGCTGCATAATTGATTTCATTTAAAATTACATGTACAAAAGCGACAGCAGACGCGAGTCTTAGTGCATTCCCCTTAAATCTATTTCAAAGTTCAACTATGCAATTGGAGATTTAGAATAAAAGTTTTCCGAAGCCGCACAAGAAATCTATTCATAAGATTTTCTGTAAGTCTTATGTCAGTTCCACTAGGTGATTCTGGAGTAATAGTAATTTCTTCCATTGCGAAATAGCCTACCTGTTGTATATCCTATACGTCTGGGTTTCCTTTCCAGCCAAATGTTACTCACTCAAAGGAAGCTCGGATGATCCAGTTGAAAGCATAATTCTTTAGACTATTTTTTCTTTCCTTCTTTTCTCTCATGCATGCCGGCCTGGAACGTAAAACCTTGTCTTAGTGGTAATAGGTAGGGGACAAAATACCACGCCCTACATACTTGTCATTCCCAGTGAAGGTGAATATTATACCATAGTCAAACTTTTCTTTCTTCTTTGTTCTTTCCATCCACATTTCCTCTGCTGTTGTTTCCTTCTCTCCTTTTGTTTGGTTTTCAGCCCTCGTTCCTTTATTCTGCTTCTCTCCATTCTCATCTTAATGCATTTTTTGCATGTCTGGTTCACTAAAACGTCTAGCTGGTTCTCATTGACTTCATTGACACTATTGTAATTTGGGACCCTGCGAATGTACAATGCCGCCCACATGTCTCAGATAATCGTATTATTAATAATTTTTCATGTTTAAAAACAACAGATATCCCCTTTCTTCTGGAGTTTTGCTCATGACCTTGTTATGCTCTGAACAAATGAATGTATAATACATCAAGTATTCTCTAGTATTAACGGTTATTGCCTTTTTGCAAATTATACAGTTATGCTTTGAATTAGTTTGTTAATTGAAAGGAAAATAAATGCAGTTGTTCATAGTTATATAGTAGTTTGCAAATGTTTACCCCTAAATTTCAAGATATTAAGACATAGATGCCCTGGTTTCTCATATTTATATAATTTGATATAAGCAAATATGGTTTAGATCAGGGGTGTCCAAACTCGGTCCTGGAGGGCTGGGTATCCTGGAGAGTTTAGCTCCAACCCTAATCAAACACACCTGAACCAGCTAATCAAGCTCTTACTAAATATACTAGAAACTTCCTGGCAAGTGTGTTGAAGCAGGTTGGAGCTAGACTCAGCAGGACACCGGCCCTCCAGGACCGAGTTTGGACACGACTGAGTTAGATAATTACAATTTTGTTAATTAATTAATTGTTTATTTTATTTTATTTTATTTTATTTTATTTTATTTTATTTTATTTTATTATTTATTTATTTATTTATTTATTTATTTATTTATTTATTTATTTATTTATTTATTTATTTATTTATTTATTTATGAAGATTTAAAATAGTTCATGCAATACTATTCTAAATAAGAAACTAAAACAGTCATGTTGTGAACATTTCTTATAGAGTTAGTCAGTCATTCATTTAACTGATTTGTTCAAATAGCCGATTCATCCAAGAATGAAGGAAAGATGTCTCTTCATGGATGAATCATTGGTTCACCTGATTTGTTCAATACACAGATTTTTTCAGTAGCAAAGCATTCTTTTTTGCTATGCTTCATAAGTAATTGTTGTAAGAAAACTAGCAAAAACCAGAGAATAGCTGCCTCCAAATGGCACACTATGCACTATGTACTTATGCACTTACACACTCAACAGCTTAGTATATGAATGAAGCGTCGTCCCAAATGGAACACTAACATTTTTACTAAGTGGAAATTCATACCGTTACCCTGATGATGTTTGACGGTTGTCAAATTAGGTTGCCAAAAATGACCAAACTACCAAATAATAATAATATAATAAAACCTGCCATGAGTATAACCACATTTACCATCCGAATAATCACTCTCATAGAAGAATTTTGCTTTCATAATCCAAAATAAATAAAGTAATCCAGTGTCAGTTCCCGAAAGCTCCTCCACTTCCGCTACGTGAGCAAAGCAGTGGCCGTTGAGTGCGTGAACTTCTGTTTTCAGTGTGAATGCACTACTTAGGCCCCGTTTACACTAGTGCGTTTTAGTTTTAAGACGGCGTTTTAGCATGAAAACGATCTGCGTCCACACTAGAGTTTCACCCATCGTTTCTGAACAGATCTCCGTCCACACTACGCCACCAGAAACGTATATCACGTGACCATTCGCACACTCTGGCAAAGAAAGCAAGAGAGGTCTTTTTGTGGACAGACGACGAGGTCGAGTTGTTTTACTTAAAGTAACAAATGAATATAAAACATCCATGGCTATCGAAAATACAGTGTTTACAGTGAAGGCTGGTCTGCCGTCTTCCGGTGGCGTTATAGTCATGTGTGCTTGACGAATAAGGTAAGGATACGCAATGAACCAAAAGCCCCAATCACGTAGCGAATCCCAGAAGCCATGCCTCCGTTTTCAAATGTCTCCGTTTTCCCACATCCACACTGTGACGGAGCAGCTGCGTTTTAGAATGAAAATGGCCTCTCCAGCGTTTCCAAAACGCTCCGTTTTCGCACCTCGAAAACTCTGGTGTAGTGTGGACGGATGGCGTAACCGTAGCAAAACTTATGCGTTTTAAAACGAAAATGCACTAGTGTAAATGGGGCCTTACACCAGGGGTGTCCAAACTCGGTCCTGGAGGGCCGGTGCCCTGCAGATTTTAGCTTCAACTTGCCTCAACACAGCTGCAAGGATGTTTCTAGAAAGCCTAGCACGAGATTGATTAAATAGCCCAAGTGTGTTGTCTGATTGGGGTTGGAACTCAACTTTGCTGGACACTGGCCCTACAGGACCAAGTGTGGACATCCCTGACTTACACCAATGGTCTCAAACTCAATTCCCGGAGGGCCAGGAACACCCAGATCATTTACATCAGCTGTCTTTGATTAGGGTTGGAGCAAAACTGTGCAGAGCTGCGGCCCTCCAGGATTCGAGTTTGAGACCTCTGATTTACACTATTTATGCTACAAAATGGTTTAGAATAGTGCATAAATATGCAATTTGGAACACACCTATAATTATGCCAAATATAATACAATATGAGCTTCTTATTAATCAAAAATAATGTTGCTGGGGACAAAAACTCCATCCATGTGAAATTGTGCGCATTGCTCATAAGATATTGCTTATATCAGGGATGACCAACCCTGCTCCTGGAGATCTACCTTCCTACAGATTTCAGTTGCAACCCACATCACACGTCACACTTGCCTGTAGCTATCAAGTGCTGTCCAGGTCCTAATTAATTGGTGAGATGTGTATGATCAGGGTTGGAGCTGAACTTTACAGGAAGGTAGATCTCCTGCAACACGTATGAGCAGCCATGGCTTATATCATATCATATAAATGAAATACAGAAAAGTATCTTGGATTAAAAAAAATGTTCCCATGTTATTGTAGCTTTAGTGTAGCTCTTTATTCCAGCCCTATTCTTGCTCAGAAATAAACTAATCTGTTTGGACCGTTCTTCAAATGTTTAGATATAAATATAATTTACAGCGGAGCTTAATAAGCTTTTGAGCAAAATGTGAGCATAAAGTGATATATGTTGCCTTACCTAAACACTCACCCCTTACATGTGACCGCTTCACCCAACATGACCCCAGTCATACACTCTGACCCTGCCAACCTAACCGGTGTGTGTGTGTGTGTGTGTGTGTGCGCGCGAGTGTGTATGCATGTGTGTTTGCCAGCATGTGTTAATGTATACAAGTATGCTTGTATGTTTGTGTGTTCTTGCTATTGAAGATGTATTTCTGTGCACATGTATATTGAGTGTGAAAGAGTGTGTTTATACTATGCTGTTCAATTAGTTTATTGTACATTTATATATTTCTCCACTTGTTCTATTATTTGTATAGACTGAACAACAGATGTCAAGTTTTTGCACACACACACACACACACACACACACAAGCACGCACAAACACAGGTGTCATCTCTTTAGTTCCCGTGCAGTCTGGTCCACGTTGCTTCATTGCTTCTCCATTTCACTCTGCAGTCACATAAAATATGTTCAATTGCCCAGACTGAAATTACAAATTGCTTGCGCTAAAATGTCTGGCATATCTGAAGGTTCCTGCTGGATGTCTGTGTTGCACAGGAGCTTGTCAACTTTTAGCCAGCTAGTGAACCGTAGCAATGCTTAATCGCCTGAATTAGGCAGATTAAAGCTTACTTTTAAATACATATTTTGACATCCAGTTATATCAACAATGATTATATTTTGAGAGCTCAATTTGAGGGTACAGTGGCCTTAAAAATGATTTGACAATAGAATATGCTTGGAATGTGATTGCACTGGATGGCAAAATATTAAAGCAATGCGTTTTATATAAAGAAAAAAATACACTTTTCAAGCAAAATAACACACTATACAACACTATATTTTGCTTAAATAGATAACGTGTAATTTTTATTTTGTTGGACAATTGAATATTCATGCATATATTCATATAAAATTATTTATATTTAAATTATATTATTTTTTCTGTAAAAGTAAGTGAGATCAGTTAGCGAAGTACTGTGCAGTTCTATGCATTTAAAGGTGCTCTAGTGACAGACACTAAAGGCCATGGTCTTCAGCCTCCTAGTTAGAGCAACTGAATCCCATGCAAAGAATCACTGGTCTGATCCCAGCTCAGCGTGGGTTGGGTGCAGTAGGACCCATGTGTTACATGTGGGGGCTCGTCCGGGATGGGAGTGAGGTTTACGGGGGTGAGTTTAATAAGGACCCGCTAGCGAAGTGCTTTGCAGGTAAACCTCACTGCACTGACCTCTAAAGGTGCTTTAGTGACAGATGCAACAGACAATAGTGTTTAGCTTTCTTATTAGAGCAACTGACTCCCATGCAAATAATCACTGGTCTGATCCTAGCTCAGCGTGGGTTGGTGCTGTAGGTTACATAGGTTACACATGGGGGCTCATCCCTGATTGGAGTAATGTTTAGGGGGGTGAGTTTAACGGAGACCAGCTTGCGAAGTGCTATGCAGGTAAACCTGACTCCTCTGACCTCTAAAGGTGCTCTAGCAACAGACGCTGGAGGTCATGGTCTTTAACTTCCTTGGTAGGGCAACTGACTCCCGTGCAATAATCGCAGGTTTAATCCCAACTCAGTGTGGGTTTGGTGCAGTAGAACTGGTGGGTTGTGCGTGGGGGCTCGTCCGGGATGGGAGTGTGGTTTAGGAGGATGAGTTTAATGGAGATCAGCTAGCGAAGTGCTTTGCAAGTAAAACTCACTCCTCTGACCTCTAAAGGTGCTCTAGTGACAGACACTAAAGGTCATGGTCTTTAGCCTCCTTGTTAGAGCAACCAAATCCTGTGCAAAGAATCACCGGTATGATCCCAGCTCGGCGAGGGGTGGGTGCAGTAGGACCCATCGGTTACATGTGGCGGCTCGTCCGGGATGGGAATGAGGTTTAGGAGAGTGAGTTTAACGGAGATCAGTTAGCAAAGTGCTATGCAGGTAAACCTCACTCCTCTGACCTCTAAAGGTGCTTTAGTGGCAGACTCTAGAGGCCATGGTCTTTAGCCTCCTTGTTAGGGCAACCGACTCCCATGTAAAGAATCGCTGGTTTGATTTCAGCTCGGTGTGGGTTGGATGCAGTAGAACCAGTGGGTTACATAAAGAAATAAAAACAAATACACTTTCCCAAGCAAAACATTTAGCAAAAATAATTTGTTTATAGAGCATTAGAGTTTGCTTCAATAAATAACATGTACTTGTAATTACACTCTAAAAAACACAGTGTTATAACTACCCAAATTGGGTTGTTTTTAAACCTATTGCTGAATAAATATAGGACAGAAACATCAGGGGTTAAATTAACCCAAGTAATTTGGTTATTATTTTTAACCCCAAAATGGGTTGTTGTTTTCTACCCAATAATTTGTTATTTTTACTTAAATAATAGGTTAGTTTGACTTAATTAATAGGTTATATTTTCAAATTTTATTTTTAGCTTTCTTTTAAAATCATTAACCACATTTAAAAAACAAAAAATTGTGAACTGCATTTAAAACAAGTTGTTTCATATTTATGGGTTGCTCGTAAACATTTATAATAATAATATATTTAAGTGGCATCGCAGTCAGCCCCTGATGGGAGTTGATTTGACCCAAGGAGCTGGGTTGATGTACCTGTGTGGTGCTAGGATTGCATTGATTTAAGTCTTAGAAATTATCACCCAGAAAATAACCCAAGTTTGGGTTACATAGCACAACCCAAAAACTGCCCAAGACTCTGAAAATAACCCCCCAAAATTACCCAAATGCGTCAACCCAACATTTGGGTAGAAAAAATAACCCCGGATTTTTTAGTGTGTGTATGTTGAACTGATTCAGTATATGCAATGAAAAATGCCTCATATTTTCTTAATCAAAATGCTATACTTTATTAAGTGTGCACAGTTTGAGCTTGAAATCAAATACACATTTTGACATGCAGTAGTAAGGATCAAAATTCTATTGTTGAGTATACAGTGGCCTAAAAATGAACTGACAGCTTATGCGAATATGCAACAATTCCATTGCTTGAGACTAAAATAATAATAATAATAAATAACAAAACCAAGCTGCATTGTGACAAAACGGATTATGCATGTACACTACAGTTTGAGCTTGAAGGCAATAGTCAGTTTCCACAAATTTATTTGTTTCTCAATGCTCCCATCTGGAATTTAACAGCATTTCACAAGAACTCCAGTAATGCATAAGCAGATACACTTGGAAGTTGGAAACAAAGGGGATTTTGAACTAAATGTATTTAAAATCCACCCATTAACCTCTCCGTCTTTAGTGAAAGTGGACGCTCTTTTTAAGCCATTAGGATCATGGGGTTTTTGTTTGACTGCTTGATCTTAATCCGAGTCCATTTGAGATTATAATCCTGTTAGGTGCGTTCAATGATGCATCCGTAATCCTGTCGAACAATGGCAGTAGAGATGTCAGCTGTGATACGCACCCCCATAAACCCCTGCGTAATCCCTCGGCCTACAGACCTGCTTTAAATAAAGTTGGACAAAAGTACCGTTTTCACATGCTAACGGAGAATATCGGAGAACGCTGGCAATTAAAAAGGCAAACGCACCCACTCCTACACCTCCAGTACATGGTGGGGATTAAGTGTTAATATATTGAGCTTTGGTAATAATTCCTCTTTGATACTTAATTTTACCCCCTCAAAATAAAAGGATTTACATGCTCGCATATTTTTACTGGGCATACACACAGGGCTTGTGGGTGCACAGAAATATTGTGAGTGCTTCTAATCAAAGGCAGGCTGTTTGTGCATGTCTCTATTATTTTACATAGTGTATTACTGTAAGCAGGAAATAGCACAGGTCTTAAAGTAGATTCAGATTGCTTTGAGAGTCATTACAGAAAATAATATGTCAAAATTAAACACACACACACACACACACTGTACGAGCACTTAGAGTCGCTTTTTATACGACTTTACCTAGCTTGTGAGTGATACAGTACAGTGCTTCCCACAGGTTTGAAATATACTTGTGGTAGCTGGATGGGAACACACCTTTTAGCCACAGCACATAAATAGTTAACCATATGCGAACATATTTTGATTTTTAATATTATTTTTATTTATTAGGCATCTGTTTTAAACCTTAAAAGTTAATGAAAAGACTGTTAAAATCATCTGTTTTTTTACTGATCTTATTTACATGGTCAGTAGACTTCAAGAAACAAAACTTCATTAAGTGCTTGTTATTACTGATTAGAGTAGTTAATACAAATATGCAAGGACATAATCAAATGGAAAGACATCAATCAATCACTATTTCTATTGCTAGTTATAATACACACATGCTAAAATGCATGAGACCATTATCAGGTCTTGGCTACCATATAGACCTCTATGCTAAGTGATGTTATGTTATTATAAAAGATTGGTAAAATGAGTCAACTGCTTGGCCATGGTTATTATTGTTGTTTTTTCATGAAGATAGTGCTGCTGAAAGAGGATGATATCAGAAAATAGACTCTAAGAACCACATCCTGGTTGAATGAGAGAGCGTTGTGTGTGTGTGTGAACTGTTGAACCCAATCAGATCAGGGCAGACTGGAGGACATGCAGTTCAGTTGATAGAGCCAAAGGAGAAAACATAGTCTTTCCGCACAGACCATACATAGACCACCTTCTGACATCTGGGGAGAAAGCTAAATTGTGCCTGGAAAACACTCTAAAGACTAGCAAGGTTAGAAGAGAAGAGTGTTATTTCAAAGGTCAAAAGAAACTGAAGTTGTGATCAAGTTCAGTTGCAAATCCACGTGACTTGCTTACTGTATGTCACCTTTTGTTTGCAAAATCCATTAGAAATGAATGATTTCTGATTGTAATGGCACTGCAAACTGCTGCCTACATTTTCCTGTCAAATTTCTAAAGAAATGTTCTTAAGAAACAAAACTGAAGAATATATTTAGGCTAACACTACAGGTGAGAAGTATTAACACAATGTTAAAGGTTTCTCATCGACCACGGGCATTGGTCAAGCAAAATTCAAGATCTTGTGCAGTACATCAGAACCATTTTAGATTCCCTAAAAGACCTTTCAGCAAACAGTTCTTTTAACTATTTCAGTCACTAATGTTTTTTTGAGAACGTTCTTTAAAGAGCATTTTCACAATGCGTTTCAATGGGTTTAATGGATTTGAAAGGTTCTTCAGAAAACTATTGATGGCAATAACAATAAGCAAGCTTTATTTTTCATTTCCAAAACAGAATTTGTTTCTGAAAAATGTTGAAAATGTACTTTTAGAACCATTATTTAGAGTTTACATTTACGTAGGACAACAGCACGCTTTAAAAATAAAGGTTCATTTTTTACAGATTTTTTTTATTTTTACAAATTATACTGTCAGTACCTACACTGAAAAAATGATGTCTGCAAAATTGTTGCAAACAATTTCTGTGTTGATTTTTACATGAACAAATTAATTTGAGTAATGTTCAGCTTAATTTTTTGTGTTTAAATTCAACCCAAACAAATTGTTTACAACCACTTAACTAAAGAAAAAAAGAAAGAAAATAGTAAATCCAAGGAATCATCTTTGAATAATTTTTTTCAGCGTACATGTTGCTGTCAAAGTTCAAAAGAAATGCTATTTAGAAGCAAAACTGAAGAATATATTAAGGCTAATGAATATTTAAACACTACAAGTGAGAATTATTAACACAAATGAGATAAATGGAATTGATTATGTTTCTAAACTCACATTTTTTCAAAAAAGTCAGCTTTATAAAACGTACACATCAAGGTAACACAAAGAGAATTTTAAAATCTAAATAAACTCGATGAAAGCAAAATAATCTAAAAGACAAACAAGATTATTTAGCTTGTTTTAAGGAAAAACTCACTCATTTTGACATATTATTTCTGAAAACAAGACAATATTTGTTGCTTCAAGAGTTCACACTTAGCTGATGATTGATTATAAAGCTTGTTTGGCATGCTGTCCCGGGAAAGAGCCCTGAGCTCATAAGATCCTCGAGCCCGGGGCTCCCTCCCGTTTGCAAGGCGAGAGGAGAGTTTGAGCTCAGGTAGATCTCGAGATCTCCCCTGCAGTAGTAGCTAATGAAGATAGTGATTGCTATGAAGAGATAACTACTTAATATGAGCATGTCTATGGTGCCGATTTGGATTAGTCAATTAACTTAAGTTGCATGTTTTTGGAAGGTGGGAGGAAACCGGGGAACCTGGGGGAAACTCTCGTGAGCATGGGGAGAACGTGTAAACTCCACACTGAAACGTCGGCTGGCTTGGTAAGGACTAGAACCAGTGACGTTCTTGCTGTGAGGCAACAGTGCTAACCACTGGGCCACCGTGCCACCCATCTAGGAAAGGAGGTGGAGTAGGGGTGGAAGAGGGGATTCTTCGAAATGAAGATGGCTGTGAAATGGAACTTGGGGTATTTATAGTGGCTTAGGAATCGTCTGATTGGTGAATCATAAATTGAATAATGCGGGACCAGCCACAAGCAATCCTCAGCACGTGATCCTCTCGAAATTAGTAGATAAATAAACTTAATTTGTCCAGAAAATGCTTCTTGATGTAAGAATTTTTAGATATTTGTCCTTGAAACAAGACAAAAAGTGCACCGTGGTCAAATATATACATACACAAATCCAGTCCTAAAATATGCCTCACAAAAGAATGCAGGTTTACCTCATCAACATACACTTCTAGAAATGTGTTTTGGTTCAATTTTAGGTGTGTTCTTGCTTTAAAGAACTGCACGGTTTGAGGAAAATCAAGTTATTGAGCATGAAAGCAAACCTCCCATATTAGAAAAACTGATGTGCTAATATTGTATGTAACAGATTGTAAAACTGCCATGTTAAAAAAATCGGTCCCTCTTTATATTAAGTGTCGCTTATACCTGTGAACTTATATGATAGTTAGATGTGTGAGTAGTATGTAACTACAGTGTATGTACACACTGGTACATAGTATTTACTTGTGTAATACTGGTATAACTACACTCATGTAACAACCCACTGAATAGTATGTGTAAGTACAGATGTGTAACAGGACATTGCTAACAACACTAGGAAAGTACACATCTGTAACAAGAGTTATATAAGTGCATTGTGTAACAACAATATGTACTTGCAGATGTTTTCCCACTTCCACACCTGTTTGCAGATCATGTACTTGTGAACACTGTATGGCAGAACTAATGCTGCATTAGAAGGTTTCACCTTGTGATACCAGTGTACTTACATGGTAAATCCACACTCAATATAAAGTATAAAATGGTCACAAATTACCGTTCATACATTCATTCATTTTCTTTTCGGCTTAGATGGGTTGCAGCTGGAAGGGCATTCGCTGTGTAAAACATACGCTGGATAAGTTGGCGGTTCATTCCGCTGTGGCGACCCCAGATTAATAAAGGGACTACGCCGAAATGAAAATGAATTTTATTTTAAACTTTATATTGTGGACCGTTCCTGTGGAGTTACCATGTAACTACACTGTTATTAAAGTGTTGCAAAGAAGATATTCCTACAAGTTACACTGTAATTTGTGACCATTTTATACTTTATATTGAGTGGACAGTTCCTGTGGATTTACCATGTAAGTACACTGGTGTCACAAGGTGAAACCTTCTAATGCAGCATTAGTTCTGCCATACAGTGTTCACAAGTACATGATCTGCAAACAGGTGTGGAAGTGGGAAAACATCTGTAAGTACATATTGTTGTTGCGCAATGCACTTATATAACTCTTGTTACAGATGTGTACTTTCCTAGTGTTGTTACCAATGTCCTGTTACACATTTGTACTTACAAATACTATTCAGTGGGTTGTTACATGAGTGTAGTTACACCAGTATTACACAAGTAAATACTATGAACCAGTGTGTACATACACTGTAGTTACATACTACTTACACCTCTAATTACCATGTAAGTTCACAGGTATAAGCGACACTTAATATAAAGTGGGACCAAAAAATCCTACAGCTGAAGTAATGGTAAATATTAACTTAACTTAATTGTATATGCTTCCCTTCAATATGTACAGTAGGTGTTTTACACAACCATTTATTTATATCTCTGTTGTGAAGTCTATAAATGCTTTCTTTTTAATGAAGATTGATTGTTGTATAGTTGAATATGTTTCGTTTAGTTATTTAAAAAAAAAAAAAAGTGATTATGATCTTCTCAACAGTGAATTACAGCATAAACAAGCATCTTCAATTCTTTCATAGCAATAATGACAATTTCACAGCAGAATTACATGCCTGATGAAGGTAGATGAGCCGTTTGGTGAGGAGCCACGCTAATCTGAACAGTATTTGCAGAAAAGTCATGCATGGTTGTACAGATTTTACACAGATATTATAATAACAATAAAGCAGCTACAAAACATTGTGCATGCGAGTATGCAACCCCCATGTGAGCGCGCACACAAATACACACATTAATCTGCATGAATCATCCTCTTTTGGTTTGGCTAATCATACTTGTACCCATACCTCATGCTTGCGTTTCTTGCATTGTATAATATTTTGGTTTATTCGCATTCTCTAACCCATAATCCAAAGGCCCTACAGTGTGTCATTTCACCACAGTGATCATATACAGTTGAAGTCAAAATTATCAGCCCTCCTGTAATCTTTTTATTTATTTAAATTTTATTCATTTATTTATTTATTTTTAAATATTTCTTTAATGATGTTAAAACAGTGTAAGGGACTTTTGACAGTAGTTCCTATGATATTTTTTCTTCTGGAGAAAGTTGTTTTATTTCGGCTAGAGTAAAAGCAGTTTTAATAATAATAATAATAATAATAATAATAATAATAATAATAATAATAATAATGATAATGATAATGATAATAATAATAATAACATTAAAATAATATAATCATAATAATACTACTACTACTAACAATAATAATAATAATAAACATTTTAAGGTCAATTAAGCTTTTTTTCCTGATTGTCTACAGAATTCATTGTTATGAATTATATAGACAATTGAAATTGCTATACAATGACTTGCCAAATTAATCTAACTTGCCTAATGAACCTAGTTAAGCATTTAAAGGTGCTGTATGCAAGTTTTTGACTCTTCTAAAGCATAAAAATACCATAATATGTTTGCAGATATTAAAAAAAACATGCTCAGTGAACATTCATCTGAAAAACAATGCTGAAGTCAGATGTTCTGCTTTGAAAATGTGCCCCTTTAACCCACCCAATGCCAGTTTAGCCGATTATATTTCATCATCCCGAGTTGCCTTTGTAAAAAAACAGCTTATTTCATTCATTCATTCAGAAAGGCTCTAAAGCAGTGGTGCTCAACCCTGTTTCTGGACATCTACATTCCTGCAGATTTCAGCTGAAACCCTCATCAAACACGCCTGAACTAGTTAATTAAGACTTGAATAGTACTTGATAATTACAGGCAGGTGTGTTTGATCAGGGTTGGAGTTCAAATCTCCAGGAAGGTAGAGCTCCAGTAACAGGGTTGAGCACCCCCGCTTTAAAGTATGCGTCCGCAATAGAATAGAGCATCCTCTGAAATGAGACGTGGATTCAGAGTTCCACATGAGGTGGTTATTGTTTAGCAAATAATATAAATATTACGAACGTAAACATTAGGTGAGCAGGTTACGTTGTAGCCCTTTGTCCTAACAACACGCTACGTGACAGGATATGCAGCGATTAAACAATTTGACTGATGCAACACAACAGAAATTTAAATACAGCCATTCAGAAGCACACAATAGTGTACTCACTGCACTCCAATGAAATGGTGAGGTTTATAATCTAATTAATACATATTAAACCTGTTTTTATTTAACATTATTCATTATTTAACATTAACATTATTAAATGTAGATGCTGAATGACTGAAATGTGTTCTAAAGTTCCTTCACAAACGTTTTTTGTTTTTTTTTTCTTCAAGGTGTATCTAAGGTGATCATTGTCAGTTTTCTGTTGTTCAGCTGCAAGAAATACTATAAATTTCACATGTTGGTTAGGACAAAAACTCCTTTTAATATGGAAAATATTTTATCTCATGCCATTGCTTTTAGTTAGCTTTTAGTTTAGTTGCGTTAGACTCAATAGTCAGGCACGCTTCTGTTGATGTCGTCAATCTGGCAACCTGCGCTTGTGTGTGTTTTGAACCAGGAGTGCAATACCTAGTTCAACCACTGGGTGTCAAACTTACATACTGCACCTTTAAATGTCACTTTAAGCTAAAATGCTAGTATCTTGAAAATAGGTTCTAGTAAAATATTCTGTACTGTTATAATAGCAAAGATAAAAAGAAATCAGTTTTTAGAAATTAGTTATTAAAACTATTAAGTTAAGAAATGTGTTTAATTTTTTATTTTTTTTTTGTTAAACAGAAATTGGGGAATATTTGGGGGCTAATAATTCTGACTTCAACTTTATATTTTTCAAAAATCCTTCAGGTCTTTTATTTTGTCTGTTGCCTGATAATTAATATACCATTAAAAAACAAATAAACAAATAAACAAAAAAGCAATCCCCCTTTGCCATAGACCCGCCACACAATAACAACCAACCTCACTTGTGCATTTGTTTTTGTCTGAATTAAAATGCATTAATTTTGAATGTGTGTGTGTGTGTGTGTGTGTGTAAGTGTGTGTGTTTTGAATGTTACAGTATACATGCATCTGGTTGAAAGTGTGTGAATGTATAACATGCTTGTACGTGCTCCAATTAATGTGTTTTCATTGTTTGTTCAATGTCTGTCACCGTAGAACGTTCCTCGACAGCTTGTTGTCTTAGTTAAAGGCTATTTCTCTTCTTTCTGATGTACTTGTTGCTTTAAAGGTGCATCTACCCAGAATTCCAATGACATAGAGCCTGAAAAACAGGTGGACAGCACGGTAAAGATGGCAGGCGTCATTGCAGGAATCCTCATGTTTGTCATCATTCTCCTGGGCCTTCTCCTCACCTTCAAACGCAGGTACTGGTCACAAATACACTGGGAAATTAATATACTGTAGCATTCATGCATTTAGGCTTTCCTCATATGTGAATGTACAATAGCTACTTTTCTCCTCAGAGGAATATGAAGGTGTATTAGCATTGCTTTCGACATGATCAGCTTTTGTGTCTTCTGGTGAAACATGCACACTGGCTTTCTTTCATTACATCACTTCCTCTCACCAACTTTGCCGCCCAACACACCCTCCTTCATGTCATCGTGCCTTTCAAGAGCCCGTCACTTCATATAGTTCCTCTAGCATCCCTGTGCTCACATTAAGATCTGTACACTTCTCAATACTTCCTTCCTCCGGTGTCTGTCTGTTGAGCCGTTTCTTCTGTCTAAGCACGAACCGCAGTGTTTGTCTGACCTGCTTTTGAAGTATTGAATGTTAAAATTGAGGTCAAAACGAGAGGTTGAGGTAGATGGGATGGGGTTGAAAACATCCTGTCAGTGTTAGGTCAATATATGGGCTATAAATAATGCATACGTTTGGGTATTTTGAGATTGTGTGTACTTATAGAGGTGGTAGTTCTCTTGTGTCAGGTTTAAAAGTTAGTTTGCAGTATTATCTATGAGTGGGATTATATACGCTCTGGCAAATGCTGGAATGTTTCAACCCAAACTTGGGCAAAAAAATAAAAATAAAATGAAATAATAATAATAATAATAATAATAATAATAATAATAATTTTAAATATAAATGCTAAAAACATAACAAAAATGTTTGGTTCAGCCTTATTTTACCCAAATTTGGGTTGAAACAGGACAGAAATTTTTAAGAGTGTGTATATATTCTTATTGTTCCTATATTTTTTACTTTCTCTTTTTAAATATTATTGTGAATTTTCTGCAAATATAAAACCACTGTAAAGACCAAAAAGTTAAGTTAACTCAAGCCATGGGAGGAAACCGATTGCAATAAAGAATTTAAGTAAAAAAGAACTAATCCTAATGAGGACTGTGAACTTAATCCATTTGAGTAAATGAAGCAATTTGAACACAGTAAAACCCAATAAATAAAGTGAACTCAAACTGAGTGCTGTAAAACACAATAAGTTAAGGCAACTCAAACTGTTAAAGGAAACCAATTGCCACAAACCATTTGAAGTAAAAAAAAAGTATGTTTACCATATGTCTATATGTTCTTATATTAAATATTTATTCGTATTCATAGATTTTCTTATCCGTGTATATATTTGTATATATTCTTCTTATTATTAGATATTTTTAGATGTTTAGTTATAAACTGTTTCTCCTTTTAAATATTAATTTGAATTTTCTCCAAACATACATACATTAGTTATATATAACATATATATATATGTATGTATTTATATATTTATATATAGTTATGTACAGTTGAAATCAGAATTATTATTAAACCCCCTTTGAAATCTTTTTTTTTCTTTTTTTAAATATTTCCCAAATGATGTTTAACAGAGCAAGGACATTTTCACAGTATGTCTGATAATATTATTGCTTCTGGAGAAAGTCTTATTTGTTTTATTTCGGCTAGAATAAAAGCAGTTTTTTAAATTTTTTAAAGACCATTTTAAGATCAAAATTATAAGCTTCTTTAAGCTATATTTTTTCTGTAGTCTACAGAACAAACCATCATTATAAAATAACTTGCCTAATTACTCTAACCTGCCTAGTTAACCTAATTAACCATGTTAAGCCTTTAAATGTCAGTTTAGGCTGTATAGAAGTGTCTTGAAAAATATCTGGTAAAATATTATTTACTGTCATCATGGCAAAGATAAAAGAAATCAGTTAATAGAAAGGAGTTTTTAAAACTATCATGTTTAGAAATGTGTTGAAGAAATCTTCTCTTGGTTAAACATGAATTGGGGGAAAAAGTAAACAGGGGGGCTAATAATTCTGACTTCAACTGTATATATATATGTATATATATATATATATATATATATATATATATATATATATATATAT
>CAIGQQ010031496.1:6827275-6860200 GCA_903798035.1 Danio albolineatus
ATATATATATATACTTATATATTCACTGGTCATAGGATTGGGTCAGTTTTTCTGTAATTTTAATTTTTTTTTTTTTTAAATAATTTTACAAAATGATTCTATTCATCAAGGCAGCATTTATTAAATGTAAAAAAGAGTTGAATTGTAAAATATGTATTAAAGTTTAAAATAACTGTTTTTTTTATTGTATGTAGTTTCAAATGAAATTATTACTCCAGTCATTATTGCTTTTATTACTGTTACCATTAATAATAATAATAATAATAATAATAATAATAATAATAATAATAATAGCGTGATTTCTGAAGGATCATGTGACTCTGAAGACTGGAGTAATGAAGCTGAAAATTCATCATTAAAGTCACTAGAATAAATTATTAAATTAAATCATACACTTCTTTTGATCAGTTATTTTATAGTGCAAAAACATTTCACAATTTTACAATTTGTACTGTATTCTTGATGAAACAAACGCAGCCTTGGTGAGCAGGAGAAGCTTATTTTAAAACATTTAAAAACCCTACTGACCCCAAACGTTTGACCGGTAGTGTATATATTAAATTTTTGGAAAATTTCAATTAAGATTCATATATAAAGTCTTGTTAATGTAAATCAATCGCTATAAATATAAAAAATATGTAAACAATACAAATATATTAATATTCAAGTCGTACTAGTGTACTATAATAGTGTACTAATGTGCACTGTGCTGATTTTTATTCAGAAATCAGTGTAGTTCCACATACATGTGAGCTATTCCAAAATCTACCAAGAGCACAACGAGCAAAGAACATTCAAAATGGTGATTATTTTAAGAAAAAAATTACAAGGTGAAGGATACTCCAAGAATTGGTTATAGTCTAATCTGCGGAGCATCTATGAGGCCTTAAATTGCTTCAAAGGCAGCTCACTGGGATTTTGAACAGAGCAATAGTGATTGCTGGTGTTAATTGTGAAAGTATTACGCTTTTGCTCGCTCTCAGTGTGGCCTGTGTTGATTGTGCTGTTTCTGCATTTTCACTTTTATTTCAATTGCTTGTTGTTGTGCGTTGTCACTGTTAAATGTTAGAAAAAATCTGCAGTGATTTGTGCCGGGGAAATTGAAGGGTGGTTCAAATGTCACTACATTACCATATTAAAATAAGTTTAATTCCTGCGACAAATCCCGTCGCCTGTTAGATCACCTCCTCATAAATAGCATTAGCATATGTCCCATGGTGCAACAATTACAGTGAAAAGGCCACTTCATTGGCTCTTGTTCGTTCAGAGAGTGGCTTCAAACAACACTTTATAGTGCAATCCTGGCGAGCTGTAATTATTCCTCTTTAATACTGTCACAACCCTGCCTCGTGTACCGCTCTACACCGTTAAGCTAATATGTTATGTTCATGAAGGCAAAGGACGATTACTCCTACGCCATGCCACCTACACAGTCAACTGTATGGAGGATTTAGCTTAAAGCTTCCAGGTTGCCAGGTCTTTTCTGTAATCTTACAAAATCCACACAACTGCAGCATTACTGTGAAGACGTTATAATGCCAGCGCTTTAAGGTCGTTGGCTTGGATTACAGAGGGCAACTGTAACAGGTAAACCATTTATGGTTCATGGTATATTTTCATGTCACATTTGTATAGGCCATAAAGTGGCTTTTCGCGATAAAGAGAAAAGAAACTGATACGTTGTAGGTTTCTTTTCAATTGGATAATTGGAACGTTGTCGCACCATAAATAAGTATTTAAAAAAAGATTGAAAGCTGAAAACATAACAGCACTGAAATATTCATACTGTAGCAATATTCTTAAAGCTGAAATGAATCAGCCCTCTTTAATAGCAATTTCTGGCTTGTGATTCAAGTAAATATTTAACTAAATGTTTCGTTTAGTTTAGTTTAATGCTATTTTTCTGAAAAAAAAGTTTTAAATTTGTAATTAGAAGATTAAAAAAACAGTTTAAGTGTACATTACCTGACAAAAGTCTTGTTGTCGATCCCAGTTGTTCAGACTTCTAGTTGATCATTTGGAAAAGTGGCTGAGGGTAGATTTTTCTAATGAGTCATCAAGTTGAACTGCATCCCAATCATCACAAATACTGCAGAAGACCTATTGGAACACACACGGACCAAAGATTCTCACAGAAATCAGTCAAGTTTGGTGAAAAAAAAATCCTGGTTTGGGATTAAATTCAGTTAGGGGGAGATCTGCAAGAGATCTGCAGACTGGATGGCAACATCAACAGCCTGGGGTATCAAGACCTTTGTGCTGCCCATTACATTACAAACCACAGGAGTGGCAAATTCTTCAGTAGGATAGCGCTCCTTCTCATACTTCTATAAGTTTCTAAAAAGCAAAGAAGGTCAAGGTGCTCAAGGATTGGCCAGCCCAGTCACCAGACATGAACATTATTGAGCATGTCTGGGGTAAAATGAAGGAGGAGGCATTGAAGATGAATCCAAAGAATCTTGATGAGTCCTGCAAGAACGCTTTCTTTGCCATTCCAGATGACTTTATTAATAAGTTATTCGAGTCATTGCAGAGATGTATGGATGCAGTCCTCCAAGCTCATGGGAGTCATACACAATATTAATTATTTTTTCCATTGCAGCATGACTTTATATTCTATACTGTACATTATTTCTGTTAAGTGACAAGACTTTTGTCTAAGCAAAGTCACACCTTACTGTCCTAATTCAATAATTATCAATTAAGGCACAATTAAATCAAGGCATGATCATATTTTATTTTGGTAAAATAAGCTAAATTTAGAGGCCTTTGCTTTTTAAATAAGCCACTACTTATACCAAATGATCAACTAGAAGGTAAGTTATTATTTGTTGTTCCTAAAAACTGGATAGGCAACAAGACTTAATTTGTATTTTATACTTAAATCTTTTTTAATCTTATCTTTAAACTACCTTAACAAGTCTCATGCAATGAATATCTCTACTTGCACAGGATTTTTCCCACAAATGTAACTTTAGAGGCTCCAAACAGTAGTTTGTTTATATTTTCTTGCAAAAAAGAATTATTTTCCACCCTTCCAATTCATTTGTTGCCACAGTACATTTAAGAATTATTTCTGAACACTCTCCGTTATTAGTGGCTAACCTCTTTGAAGGTGCATTAAGTATCAGTGCTTACTGTCGGGTGTAATATAATTGGCTCTGCCCCATCTTTCAGTAACATCGTCTTCGCAGACTCTTTGTGACAGATTCATAAAACAATCCATGCTGAAATGATCTGCTCTTGTTCCGCACGGATGCTTAAAATACCTTGTTAAAAATAAAATCTCCTCCATTTGCATAAAATCCTTTTGTTTCCAAAAAAACCCCTGACTTTTCATGACCTGTTTCGAAATCTTCAATCAGATATCCCGGTTTTCAGCGAGAAGTGCGTCAAATGGCATTATCGGATTCTAGATCAGTGCTTCAGCGTTAAGAGATCTCATGAGGCGCAGATATATATTATGTGAAATATAGTGGCTTATGATGGCCGTTGCTGAAAATAGAGGGATGTGATGATTCAGTGTGTAATCGTATGCATAGGCGTCAGAGCTATTACACAAAGTGTTGGTCTATTTCTCCCTCGGTCAGCATTACGATGAAGCGATGAGATGGTCGATCTTGGACAGAGTTCGTTCGGACACCACTCAGTCCCAGACCATTAAACACTGAGAGAGTAGAGAGAGAGAAAGAGAGAGAGAAATGGCCCTGCACTCAACACACAGGAGGGACGCTCTTGCACATTTATGCAGTTTCGATCAATGACAGGCCTAGGCATAAAGCAATTTGACATAAATAATAGATGATTGCTACAGGAGGGCAATGTGATAGCAGAAAACACTACAGTGCATATAGACAGAGATAGAGAGAGATTGCTCAGTAATATATTGCATGTAACTGTATTTCTATAGAATATAATACAAAGTCTTGGAGTGCACTGCATATACCAGGGTAAAACATTTTTTTGGATATGTATTGCAGTACTTCAGCTTTACTTTTATCTTGGAAAGTCATCTTTGTAATATGGGAAATCATTGAATATTAATAATTAAATGGCAATCCATTTAATGTCTTTAAAGTTTCATTATGTGTGTGTGTAGATAAATCAGGCAAAAAACCCAGCAAGCATTTATTGTGTCTGATAGACAACTAAACATATGTCTTGGTGAAAACAAGGCTAAATTTGGCCTTTCAGATAGATTGATTTCCAATTATAGTTAAAAAGGGTTGTATTTATCAAATAGACACACTGTAAAACCCAACAGTCAAACTTTATCAAATGAAATGAGTGTAGTTAACTCAAAATTTACAGAAAGTTAATTCTACTCATTTGAAAAGAGTTTTGAACTAATTCAAGTTAATTAAATACCTCATTACTTTAACTTACATGTAGTAAGTTCACAGTACTCATATAGATTCGTTTTTTTTTAAAACTCAAATGGTTTGTGGCAATCGGTTTCCTCAATCGGTTTGAGTTGCCTTAACTTATTGGGTTTAATAGTGCTCAGTTTGAGTTCTCTTCATTTATTGGGTTTTAAAGTGCTCAAATTGCTTCGTTTACTCATTAGGATTACAGTAGTTTTTGAGCTTGAATGGTTTGTTGCAATCGGCTTCTTCAAACAGTTTGAGTTACCATAACTTTTTGGGTTTAACATGCAAGAATGAATGACAACACATGGAAAGTCTGTCTAAGTCTATTTGATAACTAGTCAATTTTTTGACTTGTTATTTAGATTTTCATTTATTTACTCAAATTGTGTCTTGTTTTAGTCAAGAAATCTATGTGTAGGCGTCTTTTAGACGTTTATTATGCTCGGTGGGTCAGCAAAAATTTATAATATCAGTATTTTTGCTGGCGCCACGGTGGCGTAGTGAGTAGCACGTTCGCCTCACAGCAAGAAGGTCGCTGGTTCGAGCCTCGGCTGGGTCAGTTGGCATTTCGGTGTGGAGTTTGCATGTTCTCCCCGTGGTCGCGTGGGTTTCCTCCGGGTGCTCCAGTTTCCCCCACAGGTCCAAAGACATGTGGTATAGGTGAATTGGGTAGGCTAAATTGTCCGTAGTGTATGAGTGTGTATGGATGTTTCCCAGAGATGGGTTGCAGCTGGAAGGGCATCCGCTGCGTAAAACAAATGCTGGATAAGTTGGCGGTTCATTCTGCTGTGGTGACCCCAGATTAATAAAGGGAATAAGCCAAAACGAAAATGAATGAATGAGTATTTTTGCTCAGAAAAAGTAATATGGAAATTAAATAATAATAATAATTAGCAGGACACGTCCACGTTGTATTAATAGAGATTTCGGGATTTGGTTTAGATTCAGAAATGCCAACTGACCCAGTGCTAACCACTGAGCCAACGTGTCACCTGGTTTAGATGAATTAATAGGGATTATAATTAGGGATCTTTAAATATATGATTATTCTCCTAATTTGTACTGGTAAGTATTTGAGTCTACCCATGTGTGCGCACTTTTTTATGTGCCTGTTAGCTGATTGTGCGTATGCTTTCATGCCTGAATGGATGAATGAACAATTTTCTGATCTGACAAAGCAGAGTCTCAGTTACAGTCATTAGCTGAAATAAAGTTACATGAAGGCAGTTTGTTAAACAAACCAACCTTTTGACAAGTTACAAGCTTCTCTTTTATTTTATTTTTTTATTTTTGGTGGTGGCTTGTAACATCACTGCAGGCGTCACACTTTCTCTTCACACCAGAAATGTGTCTCGTTTCAGGAATAATGATAAATCATTGGAGAGTCGAAAAAAATAATAAAGAGGCCACTTATGCTGCGAGCTCCTCGCAGTTCTACTCTATTAATATTTATGGCCACCTTCGCCCGCCGTGGTGCTCTTCACTTCGCTCTCTTTTATTAATATCATCAGAACAATGTCAGCAGGCCATTTTAAAGGGCCATTGAGATGAAATGGCCAAAGATGGATGCCCCCGCTGCATATGCATGCTGGCGAACGCATCGACCGTTTGCATCTGTTTTAGCACCGTCAGCCCATCGCAAAACACATTTGCCATAACGGCCCATATCCAAACTGTGTTTTTATTGCCTACAGAGAAGTCACAGGGTCATTAAATATATTTACTTTGCTGCTGCTTTAGCGATAAAGCGAGCAGTTTGGGTGCCATAGCTTGCTTTTATGATACAGAAAGCGTACAGGCGAGAATTTAGTGCGTGTGACTTAATGCAGCTCTCTGAGCCAAACAGTAACTCTGACAGGCTGATGCATGATTATTTGCCTTCATAATATTGTAGATAAGGTATACCCGCCAGCTTTTAAAGACTATTTGTAGATTGTTAGCATCAATAAATGATAATAAGCTCAGGATGCACAGTAAAAAAAAAATAATAGCAATATAAAATCTAATTCTAAATAAAAAATTATTGGAGGAAATCCAGTTTTAGAAGAAGAAAATCCAATTTCAAGGGATTGTTCACAAAAAATAATAATAAAATAAAAGCGTTCACAGTCAAGTGGTTCCAAACCTTGGTGGGTTTCTTTTTTTCTGTCGAACACAAAAGAATATGTTGTAAAAAATGATGGTTTCCAACAGACGGTTTATAACAGAAAGAAAGAAACCCCTGCCTGTTTTGAAGAAGCGAAGAGTGATTTATTTATTTTAGGTTGAACTATCGCATTGTGTTTCTTACAGTTTATTCAATCGTTTGTGACATTTTTTGTATTGATTTAAGCTTAGTTGCAATTTCTGAGCAAAAATTATTGTCATACTTTTTTCCCCAGTGTGGTATAAAATGGACAAGTTTGTGGCCGGTTATTTTAAATACATTCAGAAAAAAATTATATATATTATATTATATATTTATATAATTTTTTTAATATATATTTTTTTATTATTAGTGTAAAAAGTAATTCTTAAAACATATGACTGTAAGCATGGGTGACGTGGCGGCGTAGTGGATATCGATGTCGCCTTATAGCAAGAAGGTCGCTGGTTTGAGCCTCGGCTGGGTCAGTTGGCATTTCTGTGTGGATTTTGCATGTTCTCCCCGTGTTCACGTGGGTTTCCTCCAGGTCCTCTGTTTTCCCCAAGTCCAAAGACATTTGGTATAGGTGAATTGGGTAAGCTGAATTGTGTGTGTGTGTGTGTGTGAATAAGTGTGTATGGATGTTTCCTAGAGATGGGTTGCAGCTGGAAGGGCATCCACTGCGTAAAACATATGCTGGATAAGTTAGCGGTTCATTCTGCTGTGACGACCCCAGATAAATAAAGGGACTAAGCCAAAAAAAAAATGAATTTATGAATGTAAACATTTGAGCTAAATGGCAAATTATAAGGTTGCTTATCAATTGTTAACGTGGAAAACGTGCCACTCAAGCGTAGACATGCTTTAGTAGGATTGTTTTTTTAGCTTAAAAAAAAATTACAAAATGTCCAAAGCTAAGGGGTTGTTAGCATAAAAAGTGTGCTAGTATCTTAGACTAATACATGTCGGCTTTAGTTGTTTTGTTTCAGCATAAAGCTTTGGACAATGTGGCAATATTGTAGAATGTTTGTGTGTTGCGAACATGCTAATATATCAGGCCACTACATGATACATTTAGTCGATTTGTTTATGTATTACATAAAAATTACGGTTTTGTTGGTTGTTTTCCTTCTCATGGTAGTATTAGCGAGTCATTTTTTAGTCTAAATCCTTGCACAGAAGTGGGGAATTTTTGCATTGTTTGTCTGTTGTTATCATGACAAACATGCTAATATATCAGGCCACTACATGACAAATTTAGTCGGTTTGTTTATGGATTATATAAAAATTACGGTTTTGTTGGTTGTTTTCCTTCTCATAGTAGTATTAGCGAGTCGTTTTTTTAGTCTAAATCCTTGCACAGAAGTGGGGAATTTTTGCGTTGTTTGTCTGTTGTTATCATGACAAACATGCTAATATATCAGGCCACTACATGACAAATTTAGTCGTTTTGTTTTTGGAATACATGAAAATTAGTTTTGTATTTTGTTTATCATCTTAAACTAGTATTAGTGAGTTTGTTTTAGTTTAAATCCTTGCACAAAAGTGGTGAATTTTTAGATTGTATGACTGTTATTGTTAGCTTGACAAACATGCTAATAATGTATATGAGACCACAACATAACAAATGTAGTCAGTTTGTTTTCGGATTACACAAAAATGACAGTTTTGTAATTTGTTTATCATCTTATACTAGTATTAGTGAGTTTGTTTCAATTTAAATCCTCGTACAAAAGTGGTGATTTGTTTGTCAGTTGTTAGCATGACAAACATGCTAATCCTGCATAGCAGGCCACTAAATGACAAATTTAGTCAATTTGTTTTTGGATTACACAAAAATGCAGTTGTTTATCAACATCTCATGCTAGTATTAGCGAGTTTGTTTCAGTCTAAATCCTTGCACAAAAGTGCTGAATTTTAAGATTGTTTGTCCGATATTAGCATGACAAACATGCTAACAAGTCAGGTTATTAGATGTTTGGTTGTTTTGCTAATGTGTAGCATGACAACACATTATTAACGAATACACAATAAATTAAGGTTTTGCTCAAAATGACAAATGTGTATGTTAGCAATGAACTGTTAGCATGAAAACAACATGCAAGTATCTCAGACTAATACACAAATAGTTTAGTTTGTTTCTGTCTTGTATAAAGCAGTACATTTGAAGGTTGTGAGTTGCTAGCATAACTATGCTAATAAGGTTTGAAGGTTTTTAGATTTGATTTTATTTACTCAAATTGTGCCTGGTTTTAGTCAAGATATGTATTGTGTAGATGTCTATAGACGTTTATTTTTCTTGGTGGATCAGATTAATCATTGCCAAAATGTATGATATCATGATTTTTGCTCAGAACAAAAAAAAAACAATAATAATAACAATAATAATAATAATAGGCAGGACTGATTGCCGTTTTGGATTAGGTTTTGATTATTAACAGTAATTATAATTAGGGATTTTTAAATACGTCAGTAATCTCCTGATTTATACTGGTAGGTGTTTGAGTCACTTTATACATGTCTGCCAACCGAAATCTCAGACTAATATACAAATAATTTAGCTTGTTTCGGTCTTGTTCAAAGCAATACATTTAAAGGTTGTCGGTTGCTAGCAAAACCATGTGGGGATAGTTTTAGCAGGGTCTTACAATTAAGCCACACACTGTTGGACACCAATTAAACAAACTAAATAATTGTTGAATTCGGAGTGTAATGTTGAGAACTTTTTTTAAAATGTTTTTTTTTATAGAAAATATTTTTTTATAGATTTTTTTTTTATTGCTAATTATACAAATAATGGATAATAATGCAAATAAATCCAAATGTGTTTATCCAACAGATAAATAAATAATTAAAAGTACTGTGCTATGTAGATGAATACTGAGGAAATATAGCTATTTAAAGTAAACTGGATTTAATTTAGCTTTTTTAAGCATGTGTTACTGCTAACCCACTGTCTGTTACAACTCGCCCCGCAGGTGGGGTGAATAGTAACATTTTCACTCTTGGCACTTTTGGCAATACTGCACAGAAACCACAGGTCCGGCGATCATAATTTCAGTGCTCATTTGTAGGAGAGGCGTGTGTGTTGTTGGTAAAAAAAATAGGGTTTGTCTAATCCATTACTTTGTTCATTATTTGGCCAAAAATAAAAAGTGTTACTTTGTGCCTCGCTCTCTCCTATCAATGTGTGCGCACTTTTCACATGTTTGCCAACCAATCTCAGATATCCCAGACTACTATACAAATAGTTTAGGTAGTTTCGATCTTGTTTAAAGCAATACATTTAAATCAAAACAATGCTAATAAGCATGCTTGGTTTCAGCATAAAGGTTTAAAGCAGGGGTCTCAAACTCATGGCCCGCAGGCCAAATGCAGCCCCCGGGGCGGTAGTTTGTGGCCCCCGCCTTAATTTGAAAGTTTAATGTTAGTGTGGCCCTCCAGTTTGATATATATGCTGTCACGGTGGGGTATATGGCTCTCGGAGGCGGGACATCTGCTTGACGCAGAAGGAGATACATTTCTCAGTGAGTGAAAGTTACCGCAGCAGTGTTTTCTTCCGTGCCTGCTGCTGTCTCATTTCTATTAGCCACACACCCCGGTAACTGGGACCAATTACACTGTAAAAAAATAAAAAGTTGAGTTAACTTAAAATTTTAAAGCAACCGGCTGAAAAGAAATTTTGAGTTTATTGAACTTCAGTGGTTGAAGTTGAGCCAAAATATTTTTTTAAGTTGACCGAAAAGGCCGGTTTAAGTCAAATATACTTTTTTTTTCAGGGTTTGTTTCAGGGTTTTCACCTTTAATGAATAGGACAGTATAGAGTATTGACAGGAAAGCATGGGGAGCAGAGAGAGGGGAAGGATCAGCATAGGACCACAAGGTGGGAATCGAACTTGAGTCGCCATGAACACCGGAGTGCATGTGTCGACGCACTAACCACTACACCGACAAGTCAATTATACTTTACGGAATAATTTGGCACAACTTCAAACACTAAAGCTTAATAAACTCAAAATTTCTTTGCAGCCGGTTGCTTTAAAATTTTATGTTAACTCAACTTTATATTTTTTGAATATATGGAGAAATCAAAATTTAAAGTCTCCTCAACTTAATTTTTTACTTTCATTGAACAAACAGTTCCAAACATGCAGTTAAACAATTTATATGAGTAAATTCAACTCTGAGCTCAAAAATATGTCCGCCTAACTTACAATTCTAAACTGAGTGAACAATTTGTAAGTTGGATTTTTCACAGTGTAGTTATAGTTATAATTAGTTATTTTTATAAATTAGGTGTTGATATAATCAGTTATTGTTACAAACGTTACGGTCGCACCGTTACTTGTAAAAACAAGTTAAAACAAATGAAAATTCATTTTTCCCCCTGTAGCAAAGCTGAGTAAATCTAAGTATTATTATTATTATTACTGATTGATTTATTTTCTTAATAATTATTTTTTTTATGTTGTGTTGAAAAATTCCAATCTTCTCAAATCTCTTTATTTTTATTTTTTAAAACAAATGACAAAAACAAACAAATTAGAAATTAATAAAATAATTAATTTCTAATTAATAATAAAATTAATTTCTTGTGGAAAACCTGATGCTGCCCAGCCTCACCCAGACTCTGCCTCGAGCGGCCCCCAGATTAATTGAGTTTGAGACCCCTGGTTTAAAGGTTATTAGTAGGCCCAGACCGAATCTGCGCTTGCAGATTTCCACAGATTTTAAGCCCATCATTGATTCTGTTTATTTACTTGTGTAAATGTGTGTACATTCATATTTATTCAGCTTTTAAATTAATTTCAGTAATAATATTGACTGATAAGAAAATATTTATATGATTTATTTACAATACAGTGTGTAAAGTGCTATTTTCTGTCCTTTAGTAGAGATTTTATACGAGAGACTTGCTTTGTTTACCAAATAAAGTAGATCTAATTGGATTCGCATTGTAAACATTAAATAAAAGTTAAACAGGCATTACTTTTTATTTCATATATTAAGATTTTAGTTATAATATTCCCAAAATCATTCCGCATAAATCTGCAGATTTTTAACAAAATACTCTGCAGAAATAGCAAAAAATGTCCGCGTATTCCGTCTGACCCTATGTATTAGTGAATTAAAGAAGCAAAAGAGTGCACCTTGTGGAAGACTAGTTTCGGGAGAGCGATAAGAAGCAGCGAGCGCAGTCAGAAAGCAGACGGCCACCAACGCGCTAATTGACAACTTCACTTGCATGTCATCACTGATATTACAGTTAATCGAATCGCTATTCACAGACACCATCTGCTCTTTATCAGGCTGCTATGCTGTCCTAGCCTGCCGTGTGTCAGCTCCTCTTGTTTTTAACCGGTCCACAGAGACGTCAACATGGAGACGCGCTCATGACAAGGCCTCATTTTGGAGTAGCAAAAGCGTGATGTGTTCGGCAACTGCTTTTGTTGTCTCTCGTCCTCCTCCTCCCTCTCTTTCTGTCTATCTCTGTTAAGCTGCTAACAGAAAACTGAGCTCCAGTATGTCTGTGAAACACCCACCATTCCTGTCCATCCCTTTAGCTGTCTAAACACACACGCCCACCAATACACACACACTCTTCCTACTCTTTGTTCTCTTCTTTTTCTATTGTTGAAGGGGAGCCAGATGTGCAGTTTCATACCTTTATATTTATTAATAGAGTTCAATTTCATTTCAAATATCTGAATCAACAGAAATCCTTAGTTTAACTACATCTTTTGTTTACAGTCTATATAACATTATTAAAATATTATTAATAATATATCATTCGCACATGTAACAGTGGCAAAGTTTAACAGTTTATCATTAAATATATCTTCATTTTTAAAGTACTGATCACTAATCAATGTCTTTGTGTTTTTCTTTTTTCTTGATTTTATTTTATTATCATATCATACTATCATATTTTTAATTTCTTATCGTATCGTATCATATCATATTTTTTATTTTAACCTGTTTTTTATTCTTTTATATAATTGTTTTTATATTTTAATTTTTATTTTAATTATTTATTTTGTCACTTTTTATCAATGTGTATTTCTTTTTTTATTTATTTTTGTTTTGTTTTGTTTTGTTTTTTATTGCTGTATTTTATGTGTATACTTTTAAAAATATTTTTACTATTTAATTTGATTTTAATTTAACTTTATCTTTCACGTTTATGGTATATTTGTTTTTATATTTTAATGTTTAATTTAATTATTTATTTTGTCATTTTTTTATGAATGTGTTTTTCTTTTTTCTTTTGTTTTGTTTTTAATTGTTGTATTTTATGGCTATACTTTTAACATATTTTAATTATTTTATTTTATTTTAACTTTATTTCTCACATTTGTTGTGTATTTGTTTTTATATTATAATATTTAATTTAATTATTTATTTTGTCACTTTTTTATCACTGTGTTTTTCTTTTTTATTTATTTTTGTTTTGTTTTTTATTATTATTGTATTTTATACTTTTTATATATTTTATTTGATTTAATTTCATTTTAATTTTCTTTTTCTTTTATTATTTTAACTTGATATTTCACATTTATTGTATATTTGTTTTTATATTTTGATTTTGATTTTAATGATTTTGTCACTTTTGTTATGTGTTTGTGTTTTTCTTTTTAATTTACTTTATTTTATTTTATTTTATTTTAATTTTATTATTGTATTTCATACATAAACTTTTATTATTTTTTATTTTAAACATATTTTTTATTTTATGTTATTTTAAACTTATTTTTACATTACTTTTATGTTTGTTTTTATATTTTGATGTTTAATTTCATTAATTTTGTCACTTTTGAACAAATGTCTTTTTCTTTTTTTTATTTATTTATTTTATTCTATTTTAATTGCATTATTGTATTTTATACTTTTACTTATTTATTTAATACGTATTATTTCATGTTATTTAAACTTTATTTTTCACATTTCTTGTATATATTTTTTATTTTTATGTTAATTTATTTATTTGTTTTATTTATTCATCTGTTAATCTGTTTATTCATTGATTTATTTTGTCCTTATCTTGCTGCTCCAGAAGAAATGCGTATTCCTACTCTTATTACCTGTAAGTAGCATTAAATACAGAACATCAATCAACAATCCATGTTTTAAATCTGTGCTTTCCCATTCCCCTTTTCTACTATCAAGTTTATTTACCTTTAAAAGTTAGTGAGAGAATGAAAGAAATATATGAATATCACGTTAAATTTAACCAAAAGTTAGCACCGAAACTTTGCCATGACGAACAAAGCATCTCAAAAACGAGGAACAGCTTCATTTGCAATAAACTGTTGAGTCAGTTTTGCTCAGACACAGCATTTTGCTCAACCCATAAACCATCTTATATGCTATATATACCTAGAGTTTGCATTGAGAAAAAAAAAACAAAAAACCCTACAGTTGTAAATTGCCCTCGTGTGCACATAAATAGATGCGGCTCCACTGTTATCTTATTATTATCGACTATTGCTAGTTCAGCTCAAATCCCTTTGGTCCGCGGACTCCTCCTCTACTTTTTATTACTTTTTCCCGTTACGCTTAAACTATTCACTATTACCTCGGCTCTTCTGCCTGCCTCAGCGTTTTACTGCGCAGGATTGTTTAATTTGCGCTGTGTGCAACAGAGCCTGGCTGCAGGATGTTTACCTCACGCGTTAAAGGATTTAAAAGCTCAGATTCTCAGTCAGACTACTGTGTGCATTCGCACCGCTCCTGAAATATAGATGAAAGTAGGAACACAGCCAGGAGGAACTCTTTCAAAAGGATATCATCTGAGAGGGCATAGACAGACAGCTACAGGCTAAAGCTAACCGTGACGCCAAGATATTCTCCTAACCCGGAGAACCAGTTTTTCTTAGGTTCAGTAGGGTTATGGTATGAACTCATTATGTGTTGGTTGCAGTATGTGCATCTTGACTACACTTTTGTCCTTGGAAAATGACAAGCTGAGTTTAGAGAGAGTCTGTATACATAAAAAGAGAGAGAAATAAATCAGCATATTACAGTGCATGCTTTTAAGTAGGCCTGTATTGTAAAAAAATCATGAGCCCGCTGTAAACATTTCTTGCTGAATTAATTTTTGTAAGTTGAATCAAATGTCCTTTTTTTTAGTCATCTCACCTTGCATCAATCAAACAGAGTAAAAATTAGAGCTAATATATGTGTATCTATGATTAATTTATGAAACTTAATCAGCATAACAGTATGTATCTTGAGGTCACATTCAGGCTACACTTTTGTCTTTGACAATAAAAGAGAATTAAATAAAAAGAGAGAGAAATAAAATCAGCATATTACGCTGCATGCTTTTAATGCTTTTAAAATTCTTGCAGACTTAAATTAGTTGAATTAGACTTAAAGTTAGTTAAACTTGTTAGAGTTAAAGTTGAATCATATTTACTCTTTCAGTCATCTCAACTTGCGTCAATCAAACTGACTTAAATTTTGTTACTTAAAATTGTTGAACCGTGATTAACTAAATCAGTTATAATTAAGTATAGTTGCATCTTGAGGTCACATTCGCAACATAGGCTCATTCTGAAAATGTAGGTCATATACATAGGCCTATATGCATAGGTCAGTTGGTGATTTTGAAAACACTATCGGTTGGGTTTAGGAAAGGAGGAGGGTGGGTCAGTCATTTAGTCAGTTAGTCGACAGCGGCCTCTGATGGATTTACATGAGAACAGCAGGCGCAAAAGAAATTTGAGATCTGAAAAAGCGTACACAGCGCCCTCTGGTGAATTTGCGAAAACAAAAACTGCAAAATTCTGATGTATTTCATGATCTCCAGAAATGTATATAGTGGTACGTTTTCAGAATGAGGCTGGGTTGCATGTTCAGGCTACATCTTGGTAAAGACAAGCTGAGTTTATAGATATTTTGCATAAGTAAAAGGAGAGAGAGAAAATGCATTTATTAAAATCAGCATATTACGGTGCATGCTTTTAAGTAGGCACACTCTAGGGCACACTGTTAAAAAAAATATTGCAGACCTAATTTGAAGTTGAATCATATTTATTTTTCAGTCATCTCAACTTACATCAAATAAACTGAGTATAAGTTAAAGTAAAATTTTGAGTTACTTAAAAAAAAAAAAGTTGAACCATGATTAACCAAATCAAGTAAGCTAAATCAGCATAAGCAGTATGCATCTTGAGGTCACATGCGCAACATAGGCTCATTCTAAAAGCGTATCCCTATATACATTTCTGGAGATCAACAAATGATGTAGCCAGAAGTACGTATGGCTGCATTTCGTCTTTAAAACGAACGCTGCGGGGTGGTATGACACCGTTCCTTTTCTCGCTTACTAGCTGACCACTTACTTCCGTATGGACTGCTTTCCCACTGTTAGCAGTTTATCTAGTTAGCTAGCCATGTATGTCGGTGGACTTGGCCACAACGACAGGGTTGAGTCCACTGAAAAACAGTTCCAGAAAGCAGGGAAGACAAAAACAGAAGCCAAAAAATTAAATAAACAAGTAAATAACAGAGTGAAAATGTGTTAAAATCTGAAAACGTGGTAAAATCAGGCGAGGGCTTGTCTTTTTCTGGATTGCTTTTTAAAACTGTAAAACTGGAAGTGGGTGGGTCAATCAGTGTTTTTGAAAACACTATTGGTTAGGTGTAGGGAAGGAGGAGGGTGGGTCAGTCGATCGGTCAGTCAGTCAGTCAGTCAACCATTCAGTCAGTCGACAGCAGCCTCTGCTGGATTTACACGAGAACAGCAGGCACGAATGGCACTCACAAGAGAAATTTGAGATCTGAAAAAGCGCACACAGCAGCCTCTGAAGGATTTGCAAAAACAAAAACTCAAAAAAAAAACACAAAAAAAAGTAGCTCCTGGGACAGATTTGGTGCTCTCCAGAAATGTATATAGGGGTACGTTTTCAGAATGAGCCTAGGTTACACATTCGGGTCACACTTTTGTCCTTGGTAAAGACAAGCTGAGTTTACAGATATTTTGCATAAATAAAAGGAGAGAGAGAGAAAAAAACATTTATTAAAATAACATATTACAGTGGATGCTTTTAAGTAGGTATATATTATAAAATTATGGGTCTGATTTATGCGGCTTTCACAAACTATGGCAATTTTCTGAGTGTAAATACCCATAACTTGTGATTTATGGCTATTTTTCATTTATTTATGTTTTCGAATTGGATTAATGTTGGAAAGTTTCACATAGTTACTTTTACTAGCAGTTTCAGGAATTGTATGTAGTTTAGGAGGTTGAAAAATATATTGATATTTAAAAAAAAAAAAAAAAAGTAGCATAAAACATTGGTGAATAAACTATAGTTTCCTTCCCACTTGTTAGAGAGAATAGACTCTTCCTTATTTGGCAAAGTGTGATATATGAATAATATTTTTCCAAAAATAGCTTTGAAATAAATTGTGGACATTTTTGTGGACATTGTGGATAATTTTTGTGACTGAACACCGTTGCATTTGTTTGGGAGATTAAGATTGCAAAAATTTCAGTAGAAGAATAAATATGTGAATATTTTATTCCCCCCCAAAAAGCATGTCTTAATCCATTTTGTACATGACATGCTATGATAGTTGTGGTAGGAAGAGGAACCTACAATTGCGTTTATACATTTTGGATGCCAGAATATATTATTGCAGAACATTGATTTTTGAGCCACATTATTATTATTATTATTATTATTATTAGTAGTAGTAGTAGTAGTAGTAGTAGTAGTAGTAGTAGTAGTAGTAGTAGTAGTAGTTGTAGTAGTATTAGGGCGCCATGGTGGCGTAGTGGGTAGCATGTTTGCCATACACAGCAAGAAGGTCGCTGGTTCGAGCCCCGGCTGGGTCAGCTGGCAATTCTGTGTGGAGTTTGCATGCTCTCCCCTTGGTTGCGTGGGTTTCCTCCGGGTGTTTCGGCTTCCCCACACAAGTCCAAAGACTTGCGGTACAGGTGAATTGGGTAAGCTAAATTGTCTGTAGTGAATGAGTGTGGATAAGTGTGTATGGAGATGGGTTGCAGCTGGAAGGGCATCCGCTGCGTAAAACATATGCTGGATAAGTTGGTGGTTCATTCCGCTGTGGTGACCCCAGATTAAGAAAGGGACTAAGCCGATAAGAAAATGAATGAATGAATTATTATTATTATTATTATTATTATTATTATTATTATTATTATTATTATTATTATTATTATTATTATGATTATGATGATGATGATGATGATGATTATTATTATTATTATTATTATTATTTTGCACTGCTATTGTGAGAATGCACTGGTCTATTTCTGTAAATGTATTCTTTAATTTACACAACACCAGTAGGATCACCTGCAGAATTCCATTTGCATTTTTCATGGGAATGTAAATCCATAAATCCTTCTCATGTGTTAGTTTTAGCATATACTTTTATCTAAATATCTATTCCACTGTGCACTTTTAGAATCATATGTTCAATGTATGATGATTACAGCATGGCATAACAATCCTAATGTGTGATGCTGACTTAACAGCATGTTTAGAAGTTTGCGTGTGCATGCGTTTACAGTCCACATTTGGCAGACGCTTTAATCCAAAATGACATTGAGATAAGATAACACTGTATTCCCTGGGACTCAAACCTTGTCCTTGTTAATGCAGTGCACTACAAGCTAACCTCCAGCAACCTTGCGCAAGCATGCAACTCAACAAAACACAAAGGTTACTTTGAGATGTTTTGCATGCTTACAGTAGTAACACAGCTCTAACAAGCATATAATTTTGCATGTACATGAGTGCATTGTACAATTTCCTCCATTCTGGTTTTAGCTCAACCAAGTGTGATGTCTTTATTAATGAACATTTGTACATTTTATGCATGAATGAAGACAAAAAATCACTGTAAAGCATAATTCACTGCTATCTCTCCATTGTCTCCTCCTTACTCTGTTTCTCTTTTACAAAGTCGATGCTATAAAGACTGTTTATGGTCTCCTAACTACATTACAGCCTTAAGTTTTAATGAAGTGCTGCTCTGACATTCATTAAATAAGGATTATCAATAGTTTATGCCACTTAATACATGTCCAGAATTTGGCACCTGAAATTAGAGCCATTACCGCAGTATTTAGTGGGTTTTTATTATTTACGGGCTGTTGCATTATAAAACACTGTGACCTTCAGCACGCTTTGTGAGACAAGCTGACGGTTTGTTGATGCTGTCTTGCTGAGGTTTTGTGTAGAGTGTTGCAATTTATGTGATCCCAGCACTTTATAGCCATCAGTTTGGTACTTGGCTGCTTAATTGAAAAGTCTTGACCCTTCTCTTATTGCTTCTGGATGTTCAGACCTGCTGCAGAACAGGTTTTGTCCTCTTTTGATCCTCAGTCTCCAAAAACCAATGTTGCTGAGTTTATTTCCCAACCTAGGTAAAATGGCCCCAATTTTAAAGCTTGGCCTGGTTTTTGTGGAAGCTGAAACTTCATTTGAGTTTTTTTTCTTTCTTTCTTTCTTTTTAAATTCCCAGCAGAGAAAATAACAAAACAAAGAGTTATTATCAGCTCGGCCCCGTAAGAGAAGGGAGCACATATTGAGGTCAAATGGTGTTCTGTGGGACTTAGAGAATCAAAGAGTCATTTTATTGGATGACTCCAATCCATCGCTGACACTAATATCTTCCTTGAAGTTCTGTGCAACGTGTGGAGAGACTCCAGCTTATGAACCGCCAGACAAATCAACAAATCAAACACCAGCAGAAGTGAAGTCTGCTGCTTTTATAAAAAAGATGCCCACAGATTATTATTATTTTTATTGTTATTATTTTTGGGGGGTCATTTTTATGGATAATAGACTAGGATTGGCGGGTGAAGAGGTGGGATGGGTGCAGTAGATGTTGCAAACTAGATGTGAATGGTTTGTTGTGTTGAAATACTAACTGCTTGGTCATTTATCTTGCATGACACAATTTTAAGCAGTATAAAATGCTTCCGAGGTGCAGCTGTACAATCTGTATATAGCTGAAAAAATGTAGCTGTCATCCACATACTGTATAGTGGAGATCAAAAGTAGAGAACTGTTTATAAACAATTGATTTTAATAATGTAATTTTCGTCATTTTGAATTTGACATAATTTTAGTTATGGCTATACCACACTATTTATTTATTTACACAAAATAATAAATATCCCTTTTTGTGGAAACAACAGTGATCAGAATTAGTGAATAGCAGCGATTGAAAACAGCGAGATTGAGTTCATGGATTGTACCGTCGTCATTTCTTTAGACATAATGTTGTTTCCAAGGATTTTGCAGAGATTTTCAATCAGGTTTAGATCTGGACTCTGGTTTGGCCTTGTCATCATTTGTCTTTATTGAACAATCAACGTGGGGCCTCATGGTGGCACAGTGGGTAGCACAATCGCCTTACAGCAAGAATAATATAAGAAATAAATAAATAATAATAAATAATAATAATAATAAGCTATAAACAAAAAAATAGGGCATCATGGTGGCGCAGTGGGCAACACAATCGCCTCACAGCAAGAAGGTCACTGGTTCGAGCATCAGCTGGGTCAGTTGGCATTTCTGTGTGTCACACCTCCGGGTGCTCCGGTTTCCCCCACAAGTCCAAACACATGTGGTATAGGTGAATTATGTGAGCTAAATTGTCCGTAGTGTATGTGTGTAAATGACTGTGTATAAATGTTTCCCAGTGATGGGTTGCAGCTGGAAGGGCATTCGCTGTGTAAAACCAATGCTGGATAAGTTGGCGGTTCGTTCCACTGTGGCGACCCCAGATTAATAAAGGGACTAAGCTGACAAGAAAATGAATGAATGAATGAACAATCAACGTTTCTGGGGCTCTTGAATGAGTTAGTGACATTTATAAATATTGACCAGATAGGTCTTTTCTTTGGCCTTCATCTGAACAACCTTCTTTTGGAGGCTTTCAGTCACTTTTGAACTGCTCACTTTTTTGGAAACTCAGTGAAACTGGGAAGCTAGACTACCAGTTAAATAGGTTTTGTCAGATAATTAAGATACTAGTAACTGTGAGGTATCTGAAAGTGTTCTCAAATGTTGATTAATTTTTTTATATTCTGCTTCAGAATAAACATAACACATGAACTATGCCTAACAACTGCTCTTTTAAATGTTTTATGTAACTTACAAAAGCATGACAATAGAAGTGAGGATCTAAATGCAGTTTATCTATAACAAGGGTTGTCAAAACAGACAGGGTGAAATATCATCAAACACAAAAATCCAGGACAAGGCAAAGAGTATTTCAAAAACAGGTGAAAGCTCAAGGAAGCCAGTAAGCAATCTCAAAACCCAAGAACCATCCAAATTGCAAAACCAAGCATATGTAACTCTATGAGTTTTACACTACTGCAAAAACAACACTCCACAATGTTACTGTGTGATATTCTGCTTAAATAGTCTGGTAGATGAGAAACAGGCGAAGTGGCTATCAGTGCAATTGATTGTGGGAAATGTAATCTACGTTAATTAATAAGGGAACAGAATGAATTAACCTCTACTGGAGCTCATGACATTAGGATAACTTCATATAGGACTAATCATTAGCCTGATAATTAAGGAAATTGTAGGTTGTTCTCTATATTTGGTCTCCAATATAAACGCATGCAGGGGCAATCGGCACTTTTATATTGGGTCAAACTTCATGCTATTCACTTATTACCTGCCTATTATTGAGATATTAACTGTTTATTAGTAGTTGTAAAGTATGATCCCAAATCCTACCCAAAACCTACAGTAAACCCAACTTCTACCTTACTAACTATTAATAAACAGCTAGTTAGTCATTTATTTAGCTAGTAGTGTTAGTAAATGGATTGTTAAAATTGTGAATTGTCTCAATTTAATGCTCAGCCAACTGCAACTAAGGGAAAGCTTCCCAAAAGCACAATGGAAGCAGTTTAAATCATCATTGAGTGAATGTGTTTATGCAAAGTATTGCCTAATCAGTAGACTTTAGCGTCCAGTTGGCTTTGTTCTTCATGGCAAGGTTTTGAGTTGTCTTGCTCTTCATTTGAAAAGGTTTATGATTTTCTTCTCTCTCTCTCACGGCATATATCACTGCAGAATATCTGTATATGTCGATAATAAATCAGAAATATTAGTCAGTCATTTGAATAGACAATGCCATTTTCATTTTCTCTCTTCTATGTGCTTGTCTGTGTATATTTGTCTTATATGTCAAATGTACAGCAGTGCTTTGGTTTAGTCGCAAAAGCTGTTGTACTTGTATATCTTAACTAAAGTTGGGAAATATTGTTGATAACAAAAAATTAAGTTCCCACATTAAGACATGCTCGGAAATCAGCGAGAGAGTTTGCACTAGCCAAAAGCACTGCACCAACACACTGAAGATGCTGCTTTTGATCATGTTTATAAACTTGTCTTGTTGTGGCTGGGTTTGAAGGAAACTAGCTAAGAAACAGAAGGAGACAGCCAGCAGCAGCACGCAGAGAGAGATGGGACCCGTAGGCACAGCGGATAAAAGCACAGGAAAAGTCAGCACATTACACAAGGACGATCCGTTCTCCACCAGCAACCAGGACCTCAACGGATTCTGTGAGTTCAGCAAATATTGTGCTGTGCCGTTATTGTGCTGCATTGTGTTTGTTTTGTTTGTACGTTTTTTTGTTTGGTTTTTAAGCTCTGATAATGAGGAAAGTTAGCATAAATGAAGCAAATGAGCGGATGAATTATCGCACAGATTGAAAGATAAGCGGAAAATAATAAATGAACAAGCAAATGAAATGTTTAACCAAATAATGAATAAGTGAAGTTTAAGCTAATTTCGAGAGGGTCACTTGCTTATGATTGACACGGCTGGCCCAGAGTCAAGCTAATGCACGATCCACCAATCAGACGATTCCCAACTTAGTATAAATAACCAAAGCATTTCACCTTAGTCATCTTCCACCCCCTCTGCTCCTTTTTCCTCTATAGAGCAGCACGGCGGCACAGTGGCTAGCACTGTTGCCCCTCAGCAAGAACGCCTCTGGTTCGGGTCTCTACCCAGCTAGTTGACATTTCTGTGAGGAGTTCATGTTCTCCTCGTGCTCGTGTGGGTTTTCCCCCAGGTCCACGAAATCTGTGCGTGCAGACTTCCACAGATTTCCGCAGATTTTTAGCCCATCATTGATTCTGTTTATTTACTTGTGTAAATGTGTGTACATTAGTATTTATTCAGTTTTTAAATTAATTTCAGTAATATTATTGACTAATATGAAAATATTCATATGATTCATTCATTCATTCATTCATTTTCTTTTCGGCTTAGTCCCTTTATTAATCAGCGGTCATCACCGCGCAATGAACCACCAACTTATTTAGCATTTGTTTTACGCAGCGGATGCCCTTCCAGCTGCAACCCATCTCTTGGAAACATCCATACACACTCATTCACACTCATACACCATGGACAATTTAACCTAAGCCAATATACGACCTGTCTTTGGACATTGGTATATTGGGGTATTGGGGAAACCGGAGCACCTGGAAGAAACCCACACAAACACGGGGAGAACACAAAGAAATGCCAACTGACCCAGCCTGGGCTCGAACCAGCGACCTTCTTGCTGTGAGGCGAATGTGCTACCCACCCCAAAGTGAACTTAATTGGATTTGCATTGTAAACATTAAATAAAAGTTCAAAATGCACAGAAATAACAAAAAATGTCTGCAGAGTCCGTCTGGCCCTAGTTATTGCCCAGCAGGCACACAACGTCATAATACGTTAATATTAGGTTAGATTTAGGTTGTGATGTCAGGTGACCAAAATTCAATGTCTAGCCAGCATCTAAGCACAATGTTATTTGATGTCTAATAATGGCATCAAATGACGTTGATACTTGGTTGATTTTAGATTTTGTTAGAAAGTAACTAAAATTCAACATCGAGCCAACATCTTAAACCAGCGTCATATTGAAGTCAAATACTGACATTTATTCGTCAGGGATGGCAACTAAATCCAACGCCTGATAGACGTCATAGTGGTAACATCCACACAACGTCAAGCTGTAACATCATTAGACTTTGATATTTGGTTGATTTTAGGTTGGATGTTGGACATTAACATGTCACGACATTGGGGAAAATGTTAATCTGATGTCATGTTGACCTCTTGTGCCTGCTGGGTGTTAAAAGCCATTTCGGACATCATACAGTAAACATCTGTCATCTTCTCATCAGTGGCATACATCTAAACAGTCTCTGGGTCAATGCATTTAAAGATTTTGGTCATATTCCTGGACACTTTTAATGCTTCCAAACAGTTTGCCTAATTTATAAATAGCCCTTGTCTTGAGGTAGTTCATTATGATGCGATTTAAACCCCTACTCTTTTTCGAAGAACATCCTGGGAGTTTTCATGACCACAGAGAGTCAGGACCTCAGTTTAACATTTCATCTGAAAGACAGCACTCACTGAGCAGTATAGAGTCCCCTTCACTATATTGGGGCGTTAGGATCCACACAGACTGCAGGTTGAGCGCCCCCTGTTGGCTTCACTATCACCACTTCCGGCAGCAACCGAGCTTTCTCATGTGTTCTCCCATCCATGTACTGACCGGACGCAGCCCTGCTTAGCTTCAGTGGGTGACCATGTGAGAGTAAGATGGGTTACAGCTGGAAGGGCATCCTCTGCGTAAAACATATGCTGGATAAGTTAGCGGTTCATTCCGCTGTGGCGACCCCAGATTAATAAAGGGACGAAGCTGAAAAGAATATTAATGAATGAATATTTCATGTTTCTACCGTATTTTTAACCTTAAAATCCCAGCAACCACAGCTGCCATTTTTTACCATAACATTTACAGATTTTTTTGAATGGTGTATAACAAAGGAAATCCACATCGATATGAGAAGAACTATTGAAAGATGCAACCGTTTCAAGTCCAGCCAGCCACCGAGCACCCTTTAGAAAACTTCTTGCTCTTTTCCACTAGTCTCAAAAGTCAAAGTGCACAGGTCATATAATAGCCACGTTCCCCAAATACCACGGTCTTCAGGAGCAGTGCTGCAAACTCAGGCCTCATTACTGCAATCACACAACTCTCCCGCACGTCCCGCCATCATGCTGATGAGCTCGCAGAGCCCTAAAAGGGGTCAAAAGGGATCAACGATCTGTCATTTTAACTCACCACACCATTCTCCTTGATTGTCCGTCAGGGATTCAAAGGACGGGATGCCGCCGTCTCGCACCTGTCATTCACAGATCTGAGCACCGACAACCGCAGAGAGCTATTTTGTAACTAAACAGCGGGAACCCAAGCATTCTACATATCAAGAGACTCGGCTATTGACATGCTGCTTTAAGAGGCGCTAGAGAAGAATAGCAAGTGGCATTTGGACTAGGCGTTTTTTTTTTCTTTCGCATGCTTTCATTCGCAGTTTTAAGTGGGCTCTGGCATGCTGTGAAGGGGCTGTAATTAGGATGGGTCTTTCTGAGTCGCTTTCTGCACAAAATGTCACTGTGGCCTTTGTGTACTGAATAATTTGAATGGAGCTGGAAGAAGAGGAAGCAATGGAGAGTACGAGCAAAATGCATAGAGAGAGGGAGAGAATGTCATTATGCGTAATGATCGCATTTATTCCCTTTAAAATCAACACTGATTGGCAATGTGTTCTGCATGTTTAGCGTCTCTGCGTTCTTCTGAATGTCACTGGTCAGTGGATGTGCTAATGCAGTTTATTTGTACTGTATGTTTATTATGGATCATTATAAGCTTGGAAGCAATTGAAGACTGTTATTGTATCTAATGGTCTGAGAGTCATAAGTGCAGGATCTTTATTATAGATATGAATCTCCACTATAGTGCTGGAACAAAAACAATCTAGAACTCAGCCCAGCTCATAACTGCTGTTTGCTATCATATCTTTAAACAAACTGCGTCACATGCCTTTTAATAAAGATCATACACTGTGATGTAAAGCTTTAAAGCTGTGGTGGGTAAATTCTATATTGAAAGTATGAACGTTATTTAAAAAGGTATTTTTTTTATACTGTATATGAAATGAATATACTATAATAAATGAATATATATGCACACACACCGGCCACTTTATTAGGTACACCAGTCCAACTGCTAGTTAACTCAAATTTCTAATCACATGGCAGCAACTCAATGCATTTAGGCATGTAGATATGGTGCAAGACAATCTGCTGCAGTTCAAACCAAGCATCAGAATGAGGATGAATGGTAATTTAAGTGACTTTGAACATGGCGTGGTTGTTGGTGCCTGAAGGGCTGGTCTAAGTATTTCAGAAACTGCTGATCTACTGGGATTTTCATGCACAACCGTCTCTAGGGTTTACAGAGAATGGTCTGAAAAAGAGAAAATATCCAGTGAGCAGCAGTTCTCTGGGCGCATATGCCTTGTTAATGAAAGAGAAAGTTTGCCTGGTCTGATGAGTCTCGATTTCTGCTGCAATATTCAGGGTCAGAATTTGGCGTCAACATCATGAAAGCATGGATCCATCCTGCCTTGTATTAACGGTTCAGGCTGCTTGTGGTGGTGCAATGGTGTGGGGGATATTTTCTTGCCACTCTTTGGGCCCATTAGTACCAATTGAGTATTGTCAACGCCACAGCCTGCCTGAGTATTGTTACCATGTCTATCTCTTTATGACCACAGTGTACCCATCTTATGGCTACTTTCAGCAGGATAACGTGCCATTTTATAAAGCTCAAATCATCTCAGACTGGTTTCTTGAACATGACAATGAGTTCACTGTACTCAAATGGCCTCCACAGTCACCAGAACTCAATCCAATAGAGCACCTTTGGGATGTGGTGGAACGGGAGATTTGCATCATGATGCCATCATGTCAATATGGACCAAAATCTATGAGGAATATTTGCACTATCTTGTTAAATCTACGCCATGAAGGATTAAGCCAGTTCTGTAGGCAAAAAGGAGGTCCAACCCGGTAATAGTAAGGTGTACCTAATAAAGTGGCCGGTGAGTGTAGTATATGTGAATAATTCTGTATTTATGTATTATTATTATTATTTAATTATTATTATTATTATTGCTTATAATTAGTTATTTTCGCAGTGTCATCCCATGGTCTTAAAATTTCTAAACTTGAATGAAGGTAGTTCACTCAAAAAAATCAACACTACACAATTCAACACAAGTTTTCAGTTTTTTGCGGGACAACTTAATTGTTTTTATATTCAGTCTACTTAAATTTGTAAAAACAGTTAAGCTAACTTATGAATTTGTGTTTGGACACCATGAAGGAATTGTGTGCACTTTTTTACATTGTGGTTTTGCAATAAACTACATAAGAAATAAAACATAAAGATAATTATTAAATTATCTCAAATGTCAAATTTTGAAATTATGTCATTAATTTATTTGTTTACTTATTTATTTATATTTTCACGCATCCACATAAGGCAACAACACAATCATATCACTACAATCTTGTGATGATTTCGACGAAAAAAAAATCTTTGGCATTGTCAGACCTTCCAATCTGTAAAGCTCCTTCTGTTGGCACCCAATTCGTACGGGCTTTTATATCTCATATTGTAAATTGACATTTTTCTCATTTATATCCAGACCTTCTTCTCAGCGTCTCCATACTTACAATCAGACATTATTATTTCTCCTTTATACATATCAGGACTTTTTGAAGACGATTCGCCATAAGATGTGTCGGATAGAGATCATAGCGATGCCAGCCTACACACTCAGCATTTTAGCTCTATTACCATTTAAATGAACACAGAGACACCTGGCTCTAACCTTCCACGCTTCTCTCATTCAGACGCTCTCCATCTCACCTCACTGGCCCACGAGCTTTTTGCTGTGAAAGCATTTTCTGTACAGATCCTTGCGTGAGCAAATGCGTATGCGCCGACACATGTGAGACGCGGGGATTTGTGTAAAAGTGATAGGTGATTAAAATGGAAAGTAAAAAGGATACAGGCTCCAGCCGAGATGAGTAAAGGAAGGTTACTGGAGTGTGTGAAGCTCTGGAAGTGTGTTTTTGTGACTTACATTTACTCTAGTGCATCAGCTAGTTTTACAAACATAAAAGTCTTCCTGCGAGCGAGTCTTAAAGTACACCTATATTATGCTTTTTTCCTCGATATTACCTTTCATGTAGTGTGTAATGTCGCTGTTTGTGAATGTAAAAGTTTTGCAAAGTTTGAAAGAGTAAAGTTCATGATACATTTTTTGTCTCTCAAAAGAAAGAAAGTATTCTGAACAGCCTGAAATGTGTAATACTAGTCTTCCTTATCAAACCTACATACAGTGCATCTGGAAAGTATTCAAGCCTTTGAAAGCCTTTACCGTGAAGCTCTAAATTGAGCTCAGGTACATTCTGTTTTTACTGATCATTCTTGAGATGTTTCAGCAGCTTAACTGGAGTTCACTTGTGGTAAATTCAGTTGATTGGACATGATTTGAAAAGGCATATACCTGTCTATATAAGGTCCCAGGGTTGACAGTGCATGCCAAGGCACAAACCTAGCATGAAGACAAAGAAATTGTCTGTAGACAGGATTGTTTCGAGGCACAAGCCTGCGGAAGGTTACAGAAAAAAAGAAAAGAAAAAAATCTGCTGCTCTGAAAGTTCCAATGAGCACAGTGGCCTCCATCATCTGTAAGTGGAAGATGTTTGGAACCACCAGGACTCTTCCTAGAGCTGGTCGGCCATCAAAGCTGAGTGATCGGGGGAGAAGGGCCTTAGGCCCCTTTACACAAGTGCGTTTTAGTTTTAAAACGGCGTTTTAGCATGAAAACGATCAGCGTCCACACTAGCATTTCACCCAGCGTTTCTGAACATATCTCCGTCCACACTACTCCACCAAAAACGTATATCACGTGACCATTCGCGCACTCTGGGCGTTCGCGTTCAAGTATAAACAGGAAGCATGTGTCTCGCTCGGCATTTGGTTATTGTTGGTCAACAAACGCTGGTTGAATGATGAACGCGATGGCAAAGAAAGCCAAAACCGTAACCCAAAACCAGCATTCTAAATAGGGCTTACGCCTCTTGAAGCGCGAGCGATTAGCGAGTGCTCTACCAATAGCTTGCCTCTTGCGAATATATGCAGCTGTTGTAGTAATAAAGGCAGAGTTTAACTGCACAATAGCGCCTAAAGCAGACAATAGTGCAAACAACGCTCCCATTTCTGTGTCCATGTTATTGTTTACAGTGAAGGGTGGTCTGCTGTCTTCCGGCGGCGTTATAGTCATGTGATAGGGGCTTGATGAATAAGGGAAGGATACACAATGACCCAAAAGCCCCAAGTAGCGAATCTCAGCAACCATGCCTCCGTTTTCAGATGTCTCCGTTTTCCCCCATGCACACTGAAACGGAGCAGCAGCGTTTTAGAATGAAAACAGCCTCTCCAGCGTTTCCAAAACGCTCCATTTTCGGGGCTCGAAAACTCAGGCGTAGTGTGGATGGATAGCGTAACCGTAGCAAAACGTATGCGTTTTAAAACCAAACACATTAGTGTAAACGGGGCCTTAGTCAGGGAGGTGATCAATAACTCGATGATCACTCTGTCTAAGCTCCAACGTTCTTCTGTGGAGAGAGGAGAACCATAAAGAAGGACAACTATCTGTGCAGCAATGCACCAATCAGGCCTGTTTGGTAGAATGGCCAAACGAAAGCCACTCCTTAGCCTGGGATTTGCCAAAAGGCATCTGAAGGACTCTCAGACCATAAGAAACAAATTTCTCTGGGCTGATGTGTATCTTATAATACTATCCATCCTGGAAGAGTCTGGTGTTATTAGATATTTGGGGGAATACACTTTGCATGCAATTGCAAAAGATGAGAACTCAAACTTGAATTAATAATGTAGAATTGACAGCCTTGAGGGCACCACAGTGGCTCGCCTCACAGCAAGAATGTTGCTGGTTTGAACCCCGGCTGGGTCAGTTGGCGTTTCTGTGTGGAGTGTGCATGTTCTCTCCATGTTGGTGTGGGTTTCCTCCGGGTGCCTCTGTTTCCCCATAGTCCAAAGACATTCAGTATGGGTGAATTGGGTAAGCTTAATTGTTCGTAGTGTATGAGTGTGAATGTGAGTGTATCCCAGTACTGGGTTGCAGTTGGAAGGGCATCTGCTGTGTAAAACAAATGTCAGTTCATTCCGCTGTGGCGACCCCTGATGAATAAAGGGTTTAAGCCGAAGGAAAATGAATGAATGACAGCCTCGTTATTACAAGGAATCCTCCAGATGTTATACTAGGTATTTGGTTTCTGAATTACACTGTAAGCAGTCAACCAATCACAGATTGAACCATCTGACCAATCAGAGCAGAGCAGGCTCTCAGAAAAGCGAGTTTTATCAATTATTTGAAGGCAATTTTCATGAGCATTTTTGCAGTTAAACTGGCTCTGTAATCTGTAGTAATGAACACGGAATTAAGGATTCATGTGAATAAATTACATACAAATCCAAGGCAAATGCAGGTTAATTAGGCCCCGTTTACACTGTCAGGTCTTAATGCCCAATTCTGATTTGTTGCCCATATCTATTTTTTTGCCTGTCCGTTTATACGTTCTTTTAATTGTGATCCTGTACCATGTGTTTACACTTGCTATACAATTTACGACATCATGCATGTGTAAAGGCAGGTTCTAGCATTTGCGCCACACCAGCCGAGATGGAAGAAATTGTCTTGCTTTTAGCTCTGCGAAATATGCGAAGTTCGCCCAACTTTAAAATGACTTTGAGGCGGAGGGAAAGGGCCATCATCACAGCTTGCAACTATGGTTTATATATGGTGTCCTCCACTGACTGTGGAGCCACTGCCGTCGACCACTGACCACTTTCCTTCTCCATGTTTCCTCTGTTGTTGTGGTTTACCATGTTAGGGTCTCCACTAACACTCTTCCTTCTACGTCATTAAACCGCGGAGAAGTACCACATTGTCGCAAGTTTAGTGACGTACAAAATGGAACGCCTCAATAAATCTGATCTGCCTGTTTACATGTCACATATCTGATTTATATCTGATTTATTTCCACATATGAAGGAGGCCTGAAACCCATCTCTGAATATCGGAATGCATGCATTTTTTCCATGTTTACACGGTCACAAAACAGATCCAATCTGTGTCACATATGAGCTAATTGGAATTGGGTCACATTTAACTGGCAGAGTCTTAATGACATGGAACGCACTAAGCATTAGCTAGTAGTGTGCATAATGCAAATAATTGAACTCAAGCTAAAAAATTGCATCAGGGCAAATAACAAAGAGTGATAACTAGCAGTAAACTAGTGTGAGTGACCCAGCAAAAGTATCCCGCGCCTGCTTTCAGATAGAGCAGTGTTTAGTACACAGAGCCAGAGTTCACTGATAAGCACTGATTCAAAACAATCCTGAAATAGAAGATAATCATTCTGTGATTTGACAACTGTTTGCGTTGCTTCTCAGTGAACTGGGGCTCTTTGTCAATGCTAAATGTCTGAAAGCATTAGAAAATACCACATTTTTACTCCAAACTCATATCATAATTCCATTTGAGTTTTTGAAATTTATCATTATGTGAGACGATTCTGTAGTTGTATGTTTATTAATCACGTTTGATTGATAAAGCCTAGTGTTTCTTGTTAACTGATCACAGAGCCATGTTTTCCTGACAAGATGTGCATGAGAATCGCAGCTTTTGAATTGCGATGTCTTATTCATTTCAATGAATCATTCAGCTCAGAGAGACTGGATCATTGAATCAACTGTTTCAGACACTGTGAGAAAAGAGCTGATGCTGCAATGTTCAGTATCACAGGATAAATGTTTTATAATCTTTTATAGAATAATTTTAAAATGGTATAACAGATGCTTTTAAAAAAAATAGTAGTTTTGAATACTACACAGTGATGTAGGAAATGTGTGTTGAATAATAGTCAATAATAATGTGTTGGAAATAGTCCATGGCATTTAAAGGTCTTGTTGACTTCTTCACAGTGCAGTTGATTAGCAAGATCTGTCTGCTTTTAGTATACAGTGATCATCGTGAAACTGCTATTAATCTGCACATCATATGGTGTTTGTTTCTGTTGTGTGTGTATGTTAGGTCATCGTTTAACAGTTTTCTCTCTCTCTCTGTCTTGCAGCTTCTTCTTCTCCTTGCTCTTTTTCCATCCAAGGCAAAGCCATCCAGAGTAAAACCCTCCTCAACTCGTACTACTCAGGTATATATAATTATGTCTATACTTTATGGTGTTCATAATATTTACAGTTCATACTTGAACCGGTGAACAAACATTAGTAGGTTTGAACCCTAAAGTGTGTCGTGTTCATGGTTTAGCTATACTTTAAGTTGGCTGTATTTTAGTTCTGTGTAGTACTTTTTAGCATGTTGAAAGCTTGTCACTTAGAGCGAGGTTTCTAAGGTTACTGTAAGAAGTTTGTCTTTAAGGAAAGGAAACTGCAAAATTGCTTCTGAAAGCAACTGTTCACCAAAAATGAAACCTCTTTTATTATTTGCTCACCTTCATGTCATTTCAAACCTTTATTTGTGGAATGGTACACATATCCTTGATGAAGAAGCTTCAAAAAAGGACACAATGGCTTTATGAAAACAGACTGTACCAGACGCAATAACTCATAAATCAAACTGCTTTTGTGAACTTTTTTTTTTTTTTTTTTTTTTTTGGTACTAACCGATATATAGAAAAGGAATGCATCAAAAGAAAGATTTGCTCTTTCATGAACTCACAGAGAGCTGGAATATAAATGCAGATGCTGTCAGACAGCTTTGAGCTACTTTTATGACAACTATAATATATGTATGTTTAGACTTTTTGAAGCTTGGAAATAGTCGTTTCCCCTGGAGGAAAGATCACTTACCTGAGATAGCAGTGGGTTTAAATGACATGAAGATCAATCAATCAATCAATCAATCAATCAATCTGTCCATCCATCCATCCGTCCATCCGTCCATCCATCCATCGCCTGTTTGTCTGTCTGTCTATCTATCTGTCTGTCTGTCTATCCATCTATCCATCCATCCATCTTTTATTTTATTATTTTATCTATCGTTCTATCATTCCGTCCATCCATCCATCCATCCATCCATCTATCTATCTATCTATCTATCTGTCTGTCTGTCTGTCTGTCTGTCTGTCCGTCCGTCCGTCCGTCCGTCCGTACGTCCGTCCGTCCGTCCGTCCGTCCGTCCGTCCGTCCGTCCGTCCGTCCGTCCGTCCGTCCGTCTGTCTATCTATCTATCTATCTATCTATCTATCTATCTATCTATCTATCTATCTATCTATCTATCTATCTATCTATCTCTCTGTCTCTCTGTCTGTCTGTCTGTCTGTCTGTCTTACTATCCATCCATCCATCCATTATACTATCTATCGTACTATCTATCATATTCCATATATCCATCCATCGTTCTTTTTATCATTCTATCTATCGTTCTATCATTC
>CAIGQQ010031496.1:6862946-6876812 GCA_903798035.1 Danio albolineatus
TCTTTCTTTCTTTCTTTCTTTCTTTCTTTCTTTCTTTCTTTCTTTCTGTGCCTTGTGTCTTTTCAGCATTCTTCTTTCATTATTTATCACCTCCATATCTTCACCCCAACACTTGCTTTATCAAAGGCTTCGAAAAATACTTGCAAATCAGTCATTGACAACATTCTGTGAATTGCAAAATCAAACAATAATTGGATTTCATCAATGTCCCAAATTTGCAGCGACAGCCATCAACACACAATTAACCATTGATTTCAAGCATTCACATGGACTGAGAGGAAAACACAGTATTGCAGACTCACTTCTGTAACTACAGTACGCCACTACATTTCAGCTCCACTGCTGACATTTTCAAGTTTTTCCTGGTCACGCAAAGCTTCATCCTTTACTCGTTCTTCAGGAGATATTGAAAGCGTTCTTTACAGGCAGCTTTTGAAAAGGGATTTCTGATAGATATCTTGGTGGGCTCGGGGCTTAGAGTCAGTCCGAAAGCTCATTTCAAAGGTTTGCTCTAAAAGGCTGAGATGCAGGGGTTTCTAAACACGCACCTCTGATCCAGACAGCTCCTGGTAGGAGTTTGAAAACTCTCGTTTTAAGCTACACTCCGCGACTCCTCCATACACGTTCACACTCAACGCCAATAAACCACTGAGAGCGAACGTATTTACAGAGGTTATGAAGGTGGAGACGGCTTTTTTAGTCCAAGGAGATGGAGAGAGGAGAAAATGATCAGGTGGTATATAAAAGGAATTGAGAAAGAGAGAGAGCACGAAGGGAAAAATAAACACCTACTATAGGTATTTCAGTCGTTTATGGATTGAAGGAGTAAATTTAGACTATGGGGTGTTTTTTTAACTGGACATTGAATGCACCACAAACATGCTTTAACATTCAGAGCTGACTTGGAGATGCCAAGAGATGAGAGTGTAAAATCTGAGACTGATGGAGAGCAGTAGAAAGTGATGGAAGATAAGAGATGAAGTGCGGTAATGGGGTTAATGGAGGACTGGGATGGAGGAAAAAAGAAGCAGACCAGGAAAGAATAACTGTTAGAGTGGGACTCTGAATAAAGACATGTTAAAGCAAGTACTAGCCACCTATATCCAATACAGTAGTGTTAATGTTGTTGAGTCATACATTGAGTTTATAGTGTGCTGGTTTGCAATTGTTTTTTTAAACAGTGATGGAGAAATGTTATACATTGATAGGCTCATACACTCTCAGAAATAAAGGTACAGGAGCTGTCACTGGGGCGGTACCTTTTCAAAAGGTACATATTAGTACCTGAAGGGTCCATAATGGTACCTCAAAGGTACTTTTTAGGTACATGTAGGCACTAATACGCAGCTTTGAGGTACCACTGTGGACTCTTTGAGTAAAAATATGTATCTTTTTAAAAAAAAAGGTACCGTCCCTGTGACAGCTTCTGTACCTTTATTTCTGAGAGTGTACAGGGCATTATAAACAATATAAACATGATACAAATGAACATAATCTGGGTTATTATTATGTCAGTGTAAACTAATGGAGATTTTTAACATTAAAATAAAAATTTACTTGCACAATTTATACACAAAGTTTGAGTATTTGTTAAATGTATTTATTTGTTTATTTGTTTGATTGATTGGTTGTTTATTTACTTGTTTGTTTGTTTGATTATTTATTTGTTTGTTTGATTGGTTATTTGTTTGTTTAATTTGTTATTTATTTGTTTGTTTGATTGATTGGTTATTTATTTGTTTGTTTAATTGGTAATTTTAATTGTTTGTTTGTTTTATTTTTTTTCTTGTTTGTTTGTTCGATTGTTTATTTGTTTGCTTGATTTGTTATTTGATTGTTTGTTTAATTATTTATTTATTTGTCTGTTTGTTTGTTTGATTTGGTTATTTATTTGTTCAATTGTTTGATTATTTATTTGCTTGTTTGATTGGTTGTTTATTTATTTATTTGATTGTTTATTTGTTTGTTTGTTTGTTTGTTCGATTATTTGTTTGTTTGTTCAATTGTTTGTTTGTTTTTTTTTTTTTTTTTGTTTGCTTGTTTGGTTGGTTATTTGTTTGATTATTTGTTTGTTTGATTATTAATAATTTTTTTTTGTTCATTTGATTGTTCAATTTTTTATTTATTTGATTGTTTATTTGATTGGTTATTTATTTGTTTGTTAGATTACTTATTTATTTATTTGCTTTTTTATGTGTTTTAGTTTATATATTATATTATATATGTTATATATTTATAAAATTTAACTTTTTGATTGTATTGTATTTGATTTTTTTTTCTTTTTGGTACATACATTGTAGTGAGTAACTTTATCAAATGTATTTAGTTTTTTTTTTCAATATAGTGTAGTCTTTTTTATATAAAAAATATTTGATTTGCTTTTGTTTGTTTGTTTGCTTGCTTTCCTTTTTCTTTTCTTTTATCTTTATTAAATTAACAGCTTTGCTTAGAAAAAAAACTTGTTCTTTTTTATGAAAAAAAGAAATTAAGTATTTTTGTTATTTGATTTTTTTTTATGCTTGATTTCCCATTTTGGCATTCAATCCAGTTGCTTCATCTCTATCTGATTCATTGGTCATAATCATATCTTGTTCTTCTTTTTCGCATTTAATATAATATCTGAATATCTCACAGCAGTAAAAATGACTTTCAATGTCAATTTCATGTTGACTTCAATGCTAAATTGACGTGAAAGTAAAACATGTAATGTTAGAAAACAAAACAGCTATGTGAAAGTAATATCCATCACAAACAAATGATCTTCAATACAAAGGTTGAATGGATTCTAGCAAGTCCCTGTAATAATAAGGGATCGTATAAAGCGCAATTGTAAAGGTGAAATGGAGTGGAGCGTAAAAATAGAGCGATAGAGAGAAGATAGCAAGAAATACAGCCACCGGAACAGATAAAAGAATGGGCCATTAAAAGAGGAGGAAGACCTTTTCACTCTTCTTTTACAGACACCATCATTCGCTCAGAGTAGGATGGTCATATTTCTGTTTTGGAGATGCTCCGTGTTGCAGAGATTACGAGGCTGAGAAAGACCAGCAGTCCCTAATCATTTATAAACCTGCCTATTATTCAGGGCTTCCAGTTCATTTACAGGCTATCGATCATGTCGCCGGGTGAAAGCGTCTGTAATCGCATACAGCATCTGCGAGAGAGGACTCGTGCCGTCTGTTTTTAAAAATAATTTCTCCTTTAATCCACACATGAACATCACTTTTGAACATCACTTTTGGAGAGACAGAATGTGTGGAATGTATTAGAGCAAGATAAAGAGTGAAAGATTGAGATGTTGTAGAGATATCTGTAGGATCAATGGGGGGGGAAAAAGAAAATAGAATAGAGGAATGGAGAGAGAGAGAGAAGAGAGGGCTCTGTTTCATAGAGAAACAATAGTTTTCAAGGCTGGAAATGGATAACCCGCTCTGGGACAGGTTTGATTCTGCTGGTTAGCTGAAAGACGCCCGGCGACTCCAGACTAGCTCGGATAATGACATTCAGCATAATGACATTGATCAGAGGTTGCTCTTTCATTGCTCAGACTTAATGGAGAGGCTGCTTTGTCTTGAAAATAAAAATAGACACAAAGCATACATAGAAACGGTGAATGTATGTATAATGCTGCAGTGGTGCAGAACTTGATGTTGCGTTTCTGCTGGGTTGTGTTGATGAGTAAACCAGGGGTCTGATTTGCAAAATATGCGTAGAAACCTTCCTAAAAGTGAACACTATAATAAATGTGAATTTATTTATTAATGATTTTGGAGGGCGGCATGGTGACTAAGTGGTTAGCACTGTCGCCTTACAGAAAGAAGGTCGCTGTTTCAAGTCCCAGCTGGGTCAGTTGGCGTTTCTGTGTGGAGTTGTTCTCCCTGTGTTCTTGTGGGTTTCCTCCGGTTTCTTCGGTTTCCCCCACAGTCCAAAGACATGCGGTATAGGTAAATTTAATAAACTGGCCGTAGTGTATGAGTGCATGAATGATTGAGTGTATAGGTGTTTTCCCACTGTTGGGTTACAGCTGGAAGGGCATCCGCTGTGTAAAACATATGCCGGAATAGATGGCGGTTCATTCTGCTGTGGCGACCCCTAATAAATAAAGAACAGCCGAAGGAAAATGAATGAATGGATGAATAAATGATAATGATTCATATTATGATTTAAAGGGGTGCAAGTAAGTCAATACTTTACGGTAAATTTGTCTACTTAGTTTGTTTACTTACAGCTGCACACATTTTTGTAGATCACAAAGTTTTGCATAAGAAGTGGCGGATGTACTTTTCGCCCATTTTGTGCATTCGCCGCATTTATACATGAGACCTCAGAGCTTTACTACAAGGTTTCTAGGATGTTCTGAATGGTTATTCAAAACCAACAGTGCAGATCTTTATTATTATTATTATTATTATTATTATTATTATTATTATTATTATGTGCTTCGGTTTCCCCCACATCTCCAAAGACATGCATTCTAGGTAAATCGGGTAAGCTAAATGATCCGTAGTGTATGTGCGTGAATGAGTGTGTATGGATGTTTCCCAGTGATGGGTTGCAGCTGAAAGGGCATCCGCTGCATAAAACATATGCTGGATAAGTTGGTGGTTCATTTCATTGTAGCGACCCCAGACTAATAAAGGGACAAAAGACAAAAAGAAAACAAATGACTAAATGATATTATTATTATTATTATTATTATTATTATTTGTCTATTTTATTGCCCTCCAGGCAAAAAATTTAAGCCTAATTGTTTAAAAACTTCAAGAAATCGAAAGAAATAAAGTTTATTTAAAGAAAAATATATAAGTCCAAATGTTTAACTCTCTTTTTTTAAATATCACACGTTTAATAATGTTTAATAGTGAGATCATGAATCACATTTTTGAACATAATAGATTTAATAACTGATTGACTTTGCCATGATAAAAGTGAATAATATTGTTCTAGTCATTTTGCAGGATAGCTTAAAGTGCAATTTAAAGACTCAACTAGGTTAATTAGGTTAACTAAGTTAGGTTACGGTGTCCCAGTAGTGCACAATCACCTCACAGCAAGAAGGTCGCTGGTTTGAGCCTCGGCTGGGTCAGTTGGCATTTCTGTGTGGAGTTTGCATGTTCTCCCCGTGTTCGTGTGGGTTTCCTCCAGGTGCTCCAGTTTCCCCCACAAGTCCAAAGACATGCGCTATAGGTGAATTGATGAACTAAACTGACCATGGTGTATGTGTGTGAATGAGTGTGAATGATTGTGTATGGATGTTTCCTAGTGATGGGTTGCAGCTGGAAGAGCGTCCGCTGCATAAAACATATGCTAGATAAGTTGGCGGTTCATTCCGCTGTGGCGACCCGAGATCAATGAAGGGACTAAGCTTAAAAATTTAATCTTATTATAGGAAGTTATAGGAAATTATTAAAGGAATTACAATGAAAATCTGAAAACAGGAGGGCTAATAATTATGGGTTGAGTTACCCATGATGAGTCTGTGACGTGTTGACTGGAGACCCAAAAATACTTTTGTCAGGGAACAGGGAACATTGATTATTTTATTATTAATAATAATAATAGTAATAATAATAATATTAATAATAATCATAATCATAATAATATGTTTTATTTATATAGCACCTTTCCAGAGCTCAAGGGCACTTTACAAAGAATGTAACAAAAGAAACAGAACAAGCAGACATTGAAAGAAACAGTAAACAGAGACAACATTAGGTTCACAAACATACAGGGAATCAAATATAACAAACTTTAAGTACAAAACAAGACCTAAGAGACAAATATGTAGAGTACAGGTGGGTCAAAAAAAAGTGGTCAGTTTAGCAATCAGAAGAGTGACATTCAGAAAATAACTGAGTTTTAAGTAATGATTTGAATTCTGAGATATTATTTACAGAACGGAGTGAATGTGGTAGAGAGTTCCAGAGTTTGGGTGCAGTGACACTAAATGATCTGCCCCCCATTGAAGAGAGGCAATACCCAGGGACAGCAAGAAGGCCAGAGTCAGAGGAGCGTAGTGAGCGAGTAGGAATGTAGGGGACAAGCATGTTGCAAAGGTAAGAGGGGGCTATGCCATTTAAGGATTAAAATACAAGCAGGAGAATTTTGAATTTAATGCGGTAAGCGACTGGGAGCCAATGGTGGTCATACTGTACAAGACCTAACTTGAGTCGTGTGTGTTGGAGAAAGTCTGTTTTCAAATCTGTAGCCAAGGATGATACTGTAGGTTTAACATAACATTGCCGTAACAAAGCTCTTATGTTATGTAGTGCAATGATGCCATTGTAAAGTCTTATTGTATTTTGGTAATAATCATAATAATTAAAACCCCTTTTACCCTTATAACACTTTCTTATTTACTCAGATTTCCTTTTATGCCCCATTCATTTAGCTCCGTATACCCATAGGTGACCCATTCACACTTGACATTTGGAGGTAATTTACAATTCCATTATTTAGTCACCTGCGCTTCATTGTGACTTGTCAGGTAATTATTGTTAATGGCAAACACCATAGTAGTTTATGATAATATAACTCTGCATACCGATAATTGAGCTTTAATGTTATTTTAGCTGTAATCATCTGAATGCACATAATGCGCAGACCACAAAGAGTTCATGCTCAAATGAAAGAGGCCATTATGGGACAAAACAGGGCCGAAATGAGAAAATTACCTCCATAAGGAGAATGGTTACTTGTAATATGTTTTTGTCTCTCTTTCATTCAGTAAAGAGCATGAACTATGGCTAATATGCTTGATAATATTGTTCAGTACACATGTTGCAACATTGAGTTCATATGTAGAGTTTGAATAATGCAGATTAAATGCATGGGTAGACAACAACAAAACCAAAAGAAAACATCTCTAGGACATGCTCTGTATCTGTATCTCTCAGGTTAATGATTATTTCTTATTTTTAATAGATATGGAGAATATAATAAGATATATTTAATAGATATATTCCAGTGAAGTTTTCAAAATAACAGTTTCAAAACTGGCGGCACGGTGGCTTAGTGGTTAGGCCTGCCGCCTCACAGCAAGAAGGTTGCTGGTTCGAGTTCCGACTGGGCCAGTTGGCTTTTCTGTGTGCATTTTGTATGTTCTCCCCGTGTTGGCATGGGTTTCCTCCGGATGTTTCGGTTTCCCCCACAGTCCAAAGACAAGCATCATAGGTGAATTGAATAAACTAAATAGGCCGTAGTGTATATGTGAGTGAATGTAAGAGTGTATGGGTGTTTTCACGATGGACGTCCAGCTTTCTCCAGCCTAGACTGCAGCTCCACACCGGAGGTTTAGCCAGAAGAAAAATGGTCATGCCCAACAGAGTCTGGTTAGTCTCTTTTTGGTTTTTGTTTAAGTTTTTTCCTCGCCACTGTCCCCACTGGCGTGCTTGGTTTGGGACTTGTGGAGCTACGTATCGATGGATTTGCTCTTCAGTGTCTGAACATTCAGCAGTGAAATTTAAACCACACTGAACTGTACTAAACTGAATTTCAACCCTGGACTTTAGAAATTCTATGTTAAGCTGCTTTGACACAATCTATATTGTAAAAGCGCTATAGAAATAAAGAAGAATTGAATTGAATTGAATTGAATTGAATTGAATTGAATTGAATTGAATTGAATTGAATTGAATGGATGGATGGATAAATGGATGGACAATTTGACAAACTGATGATAAATGGTTGCCAAACATATAGCAATTGCACACTGAGCTGTGGCTGGAAGGGCATCCGCTTCATAAAACAATTGCTTAAATAATTGGCAGTTCATTCCACTGTGGTGACCTCTGATAAATCAGAGACTAAGCCAAAGGAAAACGAATGAATGAATTTCAAAACCATAAATCATTTTGAACAGTATTACTGTTGCATCTTTTGTTGCTCCTGTGAGGAATGCAGAAAGAACATTGTGTTAGAAACAGACAATATGAATGTGCAGATGTAGAATATATTGGAGCAAGATTTCGATCTTGTAGAGTAATGTTAGATATCTAAACTCCAAACACATTTGTGACCTGTATGAGGCACATAGCCAACCCTTATCAGAAAAAGGAATGTAATATAAAATAACATTTTCCATGCGCTTCCATCAAAGATACAAAGATGTCTCCCTTTTACAAAGCATTGTTATTATGAATATCATTTTTAAAAATACACACTTTTACATGTTCTGAATTCATTTAGTTTCAAGATGTGTTTACATGCATTTTATGTTCCTCCAAAACCACAATATGGTTCTAATATGGATCTAGTTCATTCATTTTTCTTCGGCTTAGTCTCTATTTCAGAGTGGAATGAACCGCCAACTATTCCAGCATATGTTTTACACAGCTGATGCCCTTCCAGCTGCAACCCAGTACTGGCAAACACCCTTACGCTCTCTTTCACACACACTCTCATACACTACAGACAATTTAGTTTATTCAATTCACCTAAAGTGCATGTGTTTGGACTGTGGGGGAAAACCAGAGCACCCGGAGGAAACCCACACCAACACAGGGAGAACATGCAAACTCCATACAGAAATGCCAACTGACCCAACCGGGACTCAAATCAGTGACCTTCTTGCTGTGGGACCACAGTGCTAACCACTGAGCCACCATATCGCTCATACAGTATGGAACTAATGGCTCAGGATAACATATTTATAAAATATACACTAATAAACTCATAACTGTTTGAGTTCATCATTCTACATATTTGTAATGGCATAATGTAAAAGTTTGATCTACATATCTAACTTCTCGCATACATGAGGTCACCTACAATGTGCTGTTGACCTTTTGTTTTAGAGCAGGACTTCTTTGATTTTTCTCTGGGCTGAATGTGGCAGACGAGTCGTCTTAACAACATAATACACCCACTGGGCCGCCACTTTGGGATTCACTCCATGCTGCTGAGACAAAAACACATGAATTATTAATTAAGAAAAAATTGATAGCGATAGAGTGAAGGAGAAAGGCATAGGGAGGGGCAGTAAATGGAGAGACCTTTGAGTCTCTAGTGTGCACTTCTCTATCACACACTCTTTTTCTCGATTTAGTGTTTGTGTGTTGCTGTCAAAGTCATAAACATTTTTCCAGCATGATTTTACAGTTCAAAATAAATATCATCAACTGGAATAATTTAATTGTATTTTATTCTCAATAGAGTGTTTTGGAAAGAAATTATTTAAGATAAATGCCTTTGCCAAGTGTTTGAAGATCATCCGTCATCCCTCAGTCAATCCTTCTCCATCCATTCATCCATCCATCTGTCCATCCATACATCCACCCATCCACCTATCCATTCATCCATCTGTCCATTCACCCATCCATCTATACATACATCCATCAATGCTTTTGCCAAGTGTTTGGCAATCATTCATCATCTGTCTCTTCATCTGTCCATCCATCCATCGACTCATCCATCCATCCATCTGTCCATGAAAAATGATATTGCTAAGTATTTGGCATTCATTCATCTGTCCATCCATCCATCCATCCATCCATCCATTCAAGCAGTGTAATTGTTTATCTATGCATCCACCATCTATGCAACTTCCCAACTATCTATCCATTCATCCACCCACCCATCCATCCATCTAATGCATGTACACTTTATCTATCTATCCACCTAAAATATCTATCTGTCTATTGATCTACAATACATATACTGTATCTACACATCCTTTTTAGGTTGCTATCCATCCATCCATCTATCCATCCATCCATCCCTCCATCCATCCATTCATTCATTCATTCATCTATGCTTTTCATCTATGCTATTCATCCAAGTGTTTGGCAATCTTCCATCTGTCCATCCATCCATCTGTCCATGCAGCCACCCTTTCATCCATCCATGCATCCATCCATCTATCCATCTATCCATCCATTCATCCATATATACAACTGTCCAAGAAAAAAAAATGCTTTTGCCAAGAGTTTGGCAATCGTCCATCCATCCATCCATCCATCCATCCATCCATCCATTCATCCACTCATGCAGCCACCCATTCATCCATCCATGCATCCATCCATCCATCCATCCATCCATTCATCCATTAATTCATTCATCCATTCATCCACCCAACTGTCCAAGAAAAAAATGCTTTTGCCAAGTCTTTGGCAATCATCCATCCATCCATCCATTCATCCACCCATGCAGCCACCCATTCATCCATCCATCCATCCATCTATCCATCCATCTATCCATCCATCCATCCATTCATCCGCCCAGCTGTCCAAGGAAAACAAAATGCTTTTGCCAAGTCTTTGGCAATCATCCATCCATCCATCCATCCATCCATCTATCCATCCATCCATCCATCCATCTATCTATCTATCCATCCATCCCTCCATTCCTCCCTCCATTATCCATTCAAGTAATGTATCTGACTATCTATGGATCTATTATTCTATGCAACCACCCAAGTATCCATCCATCCATCCAGTGCATCCTCTTTGTCCATCTATCCACTTAATATCTATCAATCTATTGATCTACAATACATATACTGTATCTACCCATCCTTTCAGGTTGCTATCCATCCATCCATTCATCCTTGGATCTACTGTATAATTCCATCTATTGTTCATGTAATGTATCTATTCATTTGATTCATCCATCCACTGGATCAGTCCGCCTATATCTGCGCACAATTTTCATGAAAGCATTGCTTTAAAATTGGTCACTGTCAACAGTATATCAGGCAAATCCAAAGATGTCTGAGTGCTGGTCTTGAAGCTGTTCGGTTTCATTGAGCAGTCGCAGCATCTCTCGACTCTCTAGTTACTTTCTCCATCCTTTAAAAAGAACCACCTGAGGCTACAAATCTGGCATAATTGTTTTCTTCATAATACATTGTCTTCGCTAATACTTTCAACTTTTGTCCCCTTCTGGCGCTTAGAAATGCTACATCGATAAAGCGTCATGCAATATTACTCATGTTCCGCTGCATCTGAGAGTAGATGTTTGGTGTGGATTATAAATTTTTTAGTCCCAGAATTACTTTAAGTGTATAATGAATTTCCAAGCCGATTAAGATGCAAATAGCCACATTAATAATTTGTCGAGTAATATCGCATTTCTCTATTCATCTAAATGATGTTTTCCGGTTAAGAGGGACCGTATGAAAGAATTCTCCGTCATTCGCTTCCCCCATTCCTCTAGTTAATGAACTCATTAACATCAATAAACTACTTCTCAGTCTTATTCTAATGCAAGGACAGACTGTGTGTGTGTCTGAGCGTACTGTGATGCATAAGTGTCCTTGCTGAAGTCTGAATGTGTGCTGGGTCTTAGCTGAGCTTTCAGGGGTTTGGTCTTGATTGAGAGGTATTAGTCACAGTAAACAAAGCTGTGCTTTTTTGAGAGCGACATGATATCCTAGACTGCAAATATTTGCTTTTCTTGTTTTCTTTGTCATTTCTGAGCAGTCCTGCAGATTATGTAGTAGCTGTGTGGCGTGATTGTGAAGGCTAATTAAACACGCCATAACAACAACAACCATTTATGTGTATTTTAGCCAAAGTTTGTTGGCTCTGTAAAAAAGTTAAAATCCCTGGATTTGCCATTAATAGGTACACGTTTTTAGAAAAAGAATATAACTTTGGATCTTTTAGGGTGTCCTCACACTATGCTATCTGAACCGTGCCCAGGCCTGTTTCCCGGATCGTTTGAGAACTGTGAGTGCTCTAAATCTGAGCGCGGTTTACTTGGGCTTTGGCATGGTATGCTTGTAGTGTGAGTGTAATGTGTGCCTGAGCCTGAAACTGAACAGGAGATGTGACTTTTGGGGACTGTTTTTATATGGATTTATGAATCATTCTTACTGTTTAATGAACGCAAACTGTCGTAGATTATTAAAGACGCAAACTCCTCACTGCCAACAGCTGCACCTTCAGCAAACCTCCTAATTCCTGCAGACTTTATGATTGTTTATCAGCGTCAGCAGTGACTGATCTGTTTGGCGAAATATTTGACTGTGTGTCACTGCATATCAAACGGCTAAATATAATGATATAAGGAAATCTCCACTGTGCTGAGCGAGAGCACTTCTCTTACTGAACAGCGCATCATCGATGACGTAAGCGTGCTCAGGCCCGAATGTAATGTGAGTGCGGGCCGTCAGGGGAGACGGGAGGGGGGACAAGAGTTCTTCTGCCCTGTTCAAGGCAACTGTACATAGTGTGAGTAAGCCCAAAATGTCTTTACATAGGCAAATAGGCATATCATTTAGGAAAACAATTATATTAATAGTATATAACATTATTTAGAGCCGGGGACCAAAAACCAATCTTGATTGAGGCTAGTGGGCCAAAGGGAAATATAGTTGCCATGGGTATTTTCCTAATTTATTGAATATATTATTTTAAAATAATAATACATTAAAAAAAAATATAAATATAAAGCAATAAATATACTTTTTTTTTATTTTGCAGCGAACATATTACAAAAACTCATATTAAAAAATCTCATTCATAACAGAATGGAGTTAGTTTTCGGCTTGATTTTCTCAGCGATGTCTTCTGCATAGTCCTCTATCCATCCAGTGACAGTATTTACTGTACATTTTAAAACATCAGATGCATTTACAACATTTAAATGAAGCCGTTTGCTTTTTTTGTAGCTCAGCAATAAAACAAACAAACAAAAAAAGGTTACACCAAAATAGAAATGACAATCTCTTTTAAAGGCATTTGCCCCAACCCTCTCCAGCCTTCTCACTCTCTTCTCAGATGGGACGGTGGGCCAAATCAAAGGTTACAATGGGTCAACTTTGGCTTGCGGGCCAAACTTTTGGCATTATTGATTTACTTACTTACTCCCAAGGTCGTTTATATTGAAGTTGATATTTAGCCGCATATTTATTTGTTGTTTCGTAACATCTAGTTTTTATGAGGTACTGGAGGTTGTTAGCCCAATGCTTAACTACCAAGCTGGAGGACCAGGACATACACACATAAATTTCGGACAATTGAGCTTACCGAATTCACCTACAGCATATGTCTTTGTACTATGGGAGAACCCACCCACGCAAACCACTGTTAAAACAATCCGTAATTTTACGGTTATTTTCATAAAATTAAAATTTTTCCATAAAATGTTTATTACATAAAAAAGATGTAAAATAACGGCCGTTAAATTGCAGAAATATACCATAAAATAACAGATATTAAATGACAGAAATTTCCTTAAATTTAAATATCTGGTGAATTTCTGTAATTTACCGGCTGTTATTTTATGTTTTTTTCCGGCACCCCAGCTGTCAGAAATAAACCGTAAAATTATGGATTTTTTTACAGTGTCAGGAAAACATGCAAACTTCACACAGAAATGCCAACTGACCCAGCTCGACCCAGCAACCTTTATGATGTGAGGTGACAGCACTACCCACTGTGCCACTGTGTCACCCCCATCACTCATTTAGTGTAACTAAAATGATAATAGAATGCTTTGAAGTGAAGTAAAGGTATTTGAAGTGCTCTGTTTTCTCATTATATATATATATATATATATATATATATATAGGTGCGTGAGTAGCACGTTCGCCTCACACCAAGAAGGTTGCTGGTTCGATCCCCGGTTGGGGCAGGTCCCGGTTGGGCCAGTTGGCATTTCTGTGTGGAGTTTGCCTGTTTTCCCCGTGGTTGCGTGGGTTTCCTCCGGGTGCTCTGGTTTCCCCCACAGTCCAAAGACATGCCGTACAGGTGAATTGGGTAAGCTAAATTGTCCATAGTGTATGTGTGTGAATGAGAATGTATGAATGTGTTTCCCAGAGATGGGTTGTGGCTGGAAGTGCATCCGCTGCGTGAAACAAATGCCGGATAAGTTGGCGGTTCATTCTGCTGTGGCGACCCCGGATTAATAAAGGGACTAAGC
>CAIGQQ010031496.1:6886091-6902615 GCA_903798035.1 Danio albolineatus
TTTCTTTCTTTCTTTCTTTCTTTCTTTCTTTCTTTCTTTCTTTCTTTCTTTCTTTCTCTGTGTGCTATCTGGATATTGCCATTCTACTTTTCTAACAGATATCGTTGTCACTGTTTAAATGAGATGAAACCATGTCCAAATGAAATAGCCTGTCATTCTCTGATGGCCGGCAGGCATCATGATGAATTTCCAATTAGTTAAGCCCACTTAATTATACAAACTTGTAATGAATTTATAATAAGCTCTTTGATTGACAGTGCATGAGCTCATGCCAATAACAATATTAGTCTTAAAAACCTTCTAGAGATTTTTCTCAGGAATTTTGATCATGAATTAATCACCATAAAGAAAGGGCAGGGGGATAAAGACATCTCTGCGAACGAACTATTATCTTCCTGTCGATTCTCTGTCGTTGTTCTTTCAGAGATGTCTTTTAAAGATAAACCTTCAGCACACCGCACCATCAGCCCACCAATTCGTCTTTAAAATGTGCTTGTTTTGAATCACTTTGTCCATGAAGTCTTTCTATAATGCAGACACTTGGCAGAGGAGCGGCGTTTCTCCTGATCTGTCACAGTAAATGGCTTGTCTTGTGTGTGCCGGACGGGATGAAGATTGCACTGCAGCTTTAAGTGGCCACCATTCAGCACTCTTGTCTGACATTTCAGAGTCTTGTCTTTGCCCCAAGGCTAAAGGATGAGTCTACAATTACCAGGCTCATGCACACACAAGGGTCTTTCAGTGGGCTCAAGGGAAAAAGAGACACCTAACCTGAGCTGTTATTTTAGAAAAGCATCTCAAAGGCCCTGTTTTCACCTGGTATTAAGATGTACTTTGTTTGGTCCGATCCCAAAAGGATGATGCTAAATATAGGTGTAAATGTTTAAGCTTATGCCTTTAGACTCTATGTAGAGGTAGACAAAAACAAATTCAATCAGCTTGCCTTTGGAGCGTAAACACTCAAGTGGTCGAACGTATTAAACAGCCACTAAAGACACATACTAAAAGAGCGTGTGATTGTTACGCAACAGGTTTTGATCAAGCACACTTGAAGAGGTAACAAAACACACAGATTATGACTGAAATTGCTGTTACTATTCATTTGCTTTCTGCTGGATGTTAAGCTGCTTTCACATCAGTTTGTTGGATCAAAAGTAGTGCTTCCAAAAAATTATGTTAAGTAAAGCCCTGTTCATACTATGAGCAACACTCAGTGGCAAAGAGACACATTACCGTTTATTTCAATGGAGAGCTGGCAACTTCCAGGAACCCCTGGCTATTCCAGCAACAGATGACATTGGTGACAGATGTGGCCATGTCTAGCGAGAATCTTTCAACTTTATGCAAATGAAGAGTTTTGCAAGCGATAGCCAATAGGAGCATCAGTAGAGCTCATGTGATCCACCTTCTGCAACAATCGGTTGTCTCTTCGTGGAGTAGTCGTTCACATACCGCAGCAGATAACACGTTTTTCTAGTTCATCTTTGTAATTAAGCATTTTATTGTCAGAATAGATATATTTATGTTTATATCCGTTATACACTCTCCGGCCACTTTATTAGGTACACCTTACTAGTACTGGGTCGGACCCCCTTTTGCCTTCAGAACTGACTTAATCCTTGGTGGCATAGATCCAACAAGGTACTGGAAATATTCCTGAGAGATTTTGCTTCATATTGATGTGATAGCATCACGCAGTTGCTGCAGATTTGCCGGCTGCTCATCTATGATGCAAATCTCCCATTTCATCACATCCCAAAGTTGCTCTATTGGATTGAGATCTGTTGACTGTGGACACCATTTGAGTACAGTGAAGTCATTGTCATGTTCTAGAAACCATCCGCCTCAAGGTTGGACGTGTTGTGCGTTCAGAGATGCTCTTCTGCATACCTCCATTGTAACGAGTGTTTATTTGAGTTACTGTTGCTTTTCTATCAGCTGGAACCAGTCTAGCCATTCTCCTCTGACCTCTGACATCAACAAGGCATTTGCACCCACAGAACTGCCACTCACTGGATATTTTCTCTTTTTTGGACAATTCTCTGTAAACCCTATAGATGGTTGTGCGTGAAAATCCCTGTAGATCAGCAGTTTCTGAAATATTCAGACCAACCTGTCTGCCACCACGAACCATGCCACAATCAAAGTCACTTAAATCACCTTTCTTTCCCATTCTGATGCTCGGTTTGAATCGCAGCAGATCGTCTTGACCATGTCTACATGCCTAAATGCATTGAGTTGCTGGCTGATTAGAAATTTGCAATAATGAGGTTGGACAGGTGTACCTAATAAAGTGGCCAATGAGTGTATATAATATATTCATTTATATTTAGTGTTTTGCTTCCACAATGTTTATTTTTAGTGGCAAGAAAACTCATTCACTGTTTTTGAATATCTTAAATATTACCTCAACAACGCCCCCTAGCAACTGACCATTATGACTATGTGTAAGGTGTAAAAGGGTAAATATAAGCATTGTATATAATAATATAAAATATTATTATTTTAACTATTTAAAATTAACTACAATTCTTAATATTTACTGCAACTGACATTTATTTTGTTATAATAAATTCAATTAATGATTCAGTGACTTATTTGCAAGATTTTCTTATCTTTGTTTTAGTGACTTGCATTTTAACAGTTGCTTGTCACTGCTTATTGGCTTAACAGTGTACCTTCTCTAAACTTTCATTTGAAGCATCATTAATTTAATAGATATCAGTATTCATCATGGGTTTATAAACTCTTATCCCACTACTTCACAGTCATCAATGTTAATAACAATACTGATTTAAAAAAAACATATGGTTTCATTAACCATACATGATGACTTGTCTCTATTGGTCAGATATAGATGTAACGCTGTGTTCATCAAATGTATAATAAACATATGAGAGTCTTGAATTAAGATCTTAATGTATAAAAATTAAAACTCTCACACTTTAAAGTCCCTGATTACATATAAGGGCGACACGGTGGCGCAGTAGGTAGTGCTGTCGTCTCACAGCAAGAAGGTCGCTGGTTCGAGTCTCGGCTGGGTCAGTTGGCATTTCTGTGTGGAGTTTGCATGTGCTCCCCGTGTTCGTGTGGGTTTCCTCCGGGTGCTCCGGTTTCCCCCACAGTCCAAAGATATGCGGTATAGGTGAATTTGGTAAGCTAAATTGTCCGTAGTGTATGTGTGTGAATGATAATGTATGGATGTTTCCCAGAGATGGGTTGCGGCTGGAAGGGCATTCGCTGTGTAAAACAAATGCTGGATAAGTTGGCAGTTCATTCCGCTGTGGCGACCCCGGATTAATAAAGGGATTAAGCCGAAAACAAAATGAATATATGAATGAATGATTACATATAAGGCAAAAATGTGAATATGTCTTTGAGGTATTACGTGTATTTATGTGTGTGTGTGTCATCTGTATTGGGTGAACCCATTTTACATAGTCTTGAACATATTCTTGATGTGATTTCAGGGTCTGGCTGAGGGACAAACGGCCCCATGGGAAACTGCCAAGAAGGAGGAAAACCGCAGCAAAAACCGCTACGGCAACATCATCGCTTGTGAGTACTGAAACAAAAAGGATCCTTTATAGCATTCGAATGGAAAACTGTCAAATGTCACATTTTAAAAATCAGTGGGTCAATTCATCAACCACGCCAGAGACTCTAGATTCTGTGAGGAGCCTGTATTCTGTATTTAATGTCAAACTGAAAATAGAATTATGCTTATAATGTAGAGCGCTCTCAGATATAAAGAGGGCTGTCACTGGGTACAGTACATTTTCAGGTTCATAATGGTACATTTTAGGCATGTTTAGGTATTATTATGTACTTTTGACATACCATTATGGACCCTTTAGATAGAAATATGTACTTTTTTGAAAAGTTACTGCCTCAGTGACAGCCTTGTACCTTTGTTTTTGAGAGTGTATAGAAGTACAATACGCTGCTGTTGGTATTGTTGTGGTACTTTTAATGCATAGGTCAAAATTTAGATTTTTACATGCTGAAATTAAATGCCTATTTAAATATTTCAGATCAAATATTATTTTTGTTCTGCTATTCTGTGTAACAGATATATGTAAAAATCTAACAGCATACGTGATCATGCAAAATGTGATCAAATTGCGAATAAAATTACAATCGATTGTGAGTTGTCTAAAAAAATCTCCATTTTTCCTTAGATGTTTACAGCATAACTATCAAATATGAGGTTTATTTCTCATTTTCTGTTGAAAAAAAGTCTGAATTGTGATGACAACAGTCAGAATTCCAGGTCTGACTATATTTCAAGAACCATAGTATCACCATGGTTTTCATATTTCACTATGGCATGGCATTATCATACAGTAGTTGGTAGGCCTATATATATAGCACCACCAAGGTTTTTCAAAGCATCAAAACATTACAGGAATGTCATGATCATTTCTTTGTTAAGGTGTCAACGTTCAGTGATATCTGGTTATTGACATTACAGTATGTTTCTCCCACAACATTCAGTTGTCACTGTCACAGAGCTTTTAAAATGAGATGAAACGGTGGACAAATGAAATAGCCTGTCTTTCACTGATGGCCAGCAGCTATTATGATGAATTTGCTATTAGTTAAACCCATTTAATTATACAAGTTGCTAATGAAAACTGTCCATCAGGCTTTTCATCAGCACAAAGGATATTTTTGGTTGGAAAATAGCAAAGAGAAAGAGAGAGAGAGAGAGAGAGAGAGAGAGAGAGAGAGAGAGAGAGAGAGGAGATAGATGGAGGTAATAGCTTTATTTTAACATCAGGTGTTTAGGGCGGTGGTTTGCTTGAAAAATGACTTGACTGATTAATTAATTTTAAAATAATATAGTAAAACACGGTTTGGTAGAAAAATAATTGCTAAAAGGGGGCTTATTATGCAAAAATCTGTTTTATAATGGGTTTACACACAGTAGTGTGGAAACAGTGAGGAAATAAATGCTACTGGTCTAGTTTTTAGAATCACACTTGATAAAAACAGTCTGCTGAAACACTTTGATTGACATTCTCTCTTTGTATGTGTCAAAGTCTCGCCCATTAGTGACGAATCCCTCCCTCATTACCATCAGCCTTTAGTGTTTATTTTGATTCAGCCACTATGCTGACACATAAGCATGTGTAGCTCCACCCTCTTTTGAAAAGAGCACAATCTCATTTGAATTTAAAGCGACAGTCATCAAAATGGCACTATTTGGATCAAAGCCTATAAGGATCAGTTTCAGAGTTATTTGTGGGCTATTTTGAGCTGAAACTTCACATACACGCTCTAGGGTTACCACAGACTTATTTTGCATCTTGTAAAAAGGAGCATAATTGGTCCCCTTTAAAGAAATCTAAGGGCATACTCACACTATGTACAGTTGCCTTGAACCGGACCGGAAGCACACTTGTCCCCCCTCTCGTCTCCCCCAACGGCCCACAGTCACATTACGTCCAGGCCTGAGCACGTTTACGTCATCGATGATGTGCTGTTCAGTAAAAGAAGTGCTCTCGCTCAGCACAGTGGACATTTCTTTATATCATTATATGGTTTTAGTGGGTTGATATGCAGTCACATACAGTCAAATATTTCGCCAAACAGTTCAGCCACTTTTGACGTTCATAAACAATCATAAAGTCTTCATGCTGCAGGAATTATAAGGTTTGTTGAAGGTGCAGCTGTCGTGCAGAGAGGGGTTAGCATCTTTAAGTATCTACAACAGTTTGCGTTCATTAAATAGCAAGAATGATTAATAAATACATATGAAACAGTCCCCAAAAGTCACATCTCCTCTTTAGTTTTGGATCTCAGGCACGCTTTGCACTCACACTACAAGCATACATTGCGCCAAAGCCAAAGTGAACTGTGCCAGGGCCGGCCAACTGAACCATGCCTGAGCCTGATTCAGAGCACTCACACTTATCAAACGATCCGGGAAATGGGCCTGGGCACAGTTCGGATAGCACAATGTACGCCCTAAATGTGGTTATGTCAGCTAGAAAAATATTTCTAACTATTAACTAAGTAGGAACTAATTTTACTCCAAAATTGCTAGAGAACTGCACAATAATTACAACAAAGTATCAGACTGACTTAAACTTGAAATTTAGTTGAAAGATATACACTCACCGGCCACTTTATTAGGTACACCTCCCCAATTGCTCATTAATGCAAATTTCTGATCAGCCAATCAAAAGACAAAATATCTAGTGAGTGGCAATTCTGTTGGTGCAGGTTCTGTTGTTGATGCCAGATGTCTGAGGAGTATGGCCAGACTGGTTCAAGCTGATAGAAAGGCAACCTTAACTCAAATAACCACTTGTTACAACCGAGGTATGCAGAAAAGCATCTCTGAATGCACAACACGTCCAACCTTGAGGCGGATGGGCTACAGCAGCAGAAAACCACACGGTTTGCCACTCCTATCAGCTAAGAACAAGAAACTGAGACTACAATTCACACAGGGTCAGAATTTGGCATCAACAACATGAAAGCATGGATCCATCCTGCCTTGTATCAACGGTTCAGGCTGGTAGTGGTGGTGTAATGGTGTGGGGGATCTGTTCTTGGAACACTTTGGGCCAATTAGTACCAACTGAGCATCGTGTCAATGCCACAGCCTACCTGAGTATTGTTGGGGAATATTTTCCACCACCTTGTTAAATCTTTGCCACAAAGGATTAAGGCAGTTCTGAAGGCAAAACGGGGTCCAACCCGGTAAGGGTGTACCTAATAAAGTGGTCGACGGTGAGTGTGTATACGATAAATTTTCCATCTCACTATTATAAGATAAGAGCTTTATATCTATAACTGGTGGTTAGATTTAAAATAAAACTGCTCTGCATCTGCACTCGGATTATGAGATTTTTTTTTAAGTAACTGAAAAGTAATCCAGCCAAAAGAGGAAGTCGTTTTGTGAAGCATTTGATTATGCGAATGCATGTTTAACCACCCCAAATTGGAGCCAAACTCTAACAAACCGAGCCAAGAAAAAAAAATTAACCCACGAACAAAATTGGCCGTGCATTCCTTGATTAACGTTGACAATTTACAGGAGACGAGGAAAGCCGTTTCAATTAGAGACATCTGTCCGGTCTCGCTCATCCCTTCAGTGTTTCAGCAGGCAGTGTCAGCCATTCAAGCCCATATGGTCATCTATAATTCACGAGACTCTACACCCAAAATAAACTGTTATTGGCAAACATTTACATATCAGAGAAGGAGAAGAGAGGGCTGGGAGATCGGGAAGACGGCTCCTATTTACTCCCGCTCGCCTTCAAAACCAATTTCTCCTTCTCTGTGTACACCGAAATTCTTGTATCTTTTCCAAACGATTCCTCATTAGTATATTTTGTCATTTATGGTGGGAAGAGCGAGCATACTATGATTTGGCGCGGGCCGTTTGACAGATGCATGCCGTTGAGCCCGTCGCGAGCTCTGTTTGGACTGAGATTGCAGTAAATGCTTTGGCAGCAGGTTAGAAAGGAACGGATGAGTTAAAGCATACCTAAAGCTCTGATCCCAAAAGCAGAGGACAATGACATCACGCAGAACAACAGCAAGAGCTCACTAATAGAATGCTAAAATAGCTCTTAAAATAACTGCGCTTACTTGGAACTGAAGTATTTTTGCAGGAATTTAATTAATTTAATGATGAATTCCTAAAAAAGTAATAAGCATTCAGTGGGAGATGGACTTCAGATCTTTAAAAGGAGTAGAACATAAAAACAGAAGCGTAGTTAAAACATCACCGGAGTGTTCCTGACATTCCAACATTGCTATTTCAGTATTGTGCACGTATGCTTCAGCACTTTTGAATCAGTAGTTATGCTTTTGAAAAACATTAAGAGAGCACTTGAAATGTCTTAGTTTCTGCGGATGTATGATTTATAGTCATGTCTTTGAATGAAATTTCATTTTTGTTTAGATTTATAAGATACTTATAACATTTTTTTTCCAAATTTAAAATTAAAATGAGCATTTTGGGGCATAAATGTTCATAACTTTTTTAAGAAATATTAAAAAAACATTTAAGATATCCATATAAGGCTGAATAACCCTAATTGTAATCACACCAAATAGTTTAGTTATTTGTAAACATTTGTTATCTGCTATCAGAGCGATTGTCAAATCCTGATGAAGAAAAATGCTATAAATTACAGTATTTTTGTTTGGAATTTTATAGAAATGTTATCAGACCTTCATAGAACAGGGGTGCCCAAACTTTTTCTTATGAAGGGCCAAAAACCAAACTTAACTGAGGGCTATGGGACAAAGGTATATTAAAGTTCCATGAGTAATCTCCTAATTTATTTCCTAATATTTAAAAATAGGGCACCACGGTGCCGTAGTGAGTAGCACGTTCGATCAAAGATTGCCATGTGCCAGTTAGTTTGGGCATCTCTGATCCAAAGAGTAAGCTAAACACTAAAGAGTTTTAATTCCCTCGTAGCAAATTAATGGTAAGAGAGAATATTTCAGCAAACTGATCTCAACCAAGATGGACCTCCACTCTAAACGCAAAGCAATGATTCAGACTTTGACTGAAAATTGCCAAAACAAACTGAAGTACATGAACTTGAACAGAATAATTGTTCATCTAAATAATAAAAACACGGCACAGTGGCTCAGTGGTTAGCACCGTAGCCTCATAGCAAGAAGGTTGCCGGTTCATGTCCCGGTTGGGCCACTGGCATTTCTGTGTGGAGTTTGGATGTTCTCCCCGTGTTGGTGTGGGTTTCCTCCAGGTGCTCTGGTATCCCCCACAGTACAAAGACATGTGAAATAGGTGAATTGAAGTAGCTATATTGGCTGTACAGTATATTTGTGCGTGTGAATGGGTGTTTCCCAGTACTGGGTTGCAGCTGGAAGGGTATCTGCTGCGTAAACATATGCCAGAATAGTTGCATTCCACATTGGCGACCTCCTGAAATAGGGACTAAGGCAAAGGAAAATGAATGATTTCACAAGGACTTCAACCATATACTCTATATATTTTAATATTTATTACTCAAAATCATACCCTGTAAATGCAGTAAATCCAGAGAAACTGTGTATTTGACAGTAGAAATTGTCCCTTTATGTCTCAGCATGAACTGTATTTAGTTCTGTTACTGTGTAAAACCCTCACATGATGCAATTCATGTCTCTAACACCAACATCACACAATCAACCTATGAAGTGGGATGAAACCCCAAACGGATAACCAACACACACCGGCTCATTATCCGAACTGTCACTCATATTAACCAGTTAGTAGCATTGCCTTTGTGGATCTGAGGTTAAAATATGCAAGGTAAGGCACCCTCTGAATAATAAATGTCCAGGTTGTTCGTCTTCATTAGTCCAAACACAGAAGCGAGCGTGTCTTGCTCTTTTAAGTGCTCTCTGTATGTGTGGATCCGTGTGTCTGGATGAAGACACCTTCTCATTTCTACCTCTCTGAGCTGCGCATATTCTGACATTTATTCCCTTCACGTAGCGCTGCCAGAATCGTCAGGTTCCCTTGAAGTCTTTCTGGAGAGAAAAAAAAATGCTCCTCTGATGTATTGACCAAAGCTGAGAGTATTAGCATTCACACAAACTGTGTAGTGTGTTAGGATCTGGCTTGTGTTTGTCTGTTTATCACCATCGATTAATGCCTTTATACAAGAATGATTATTATTTACATTGAGATGATTGGTCGGTTTAGACATTGTCAATATTAGAGGTTGCATTTTATAGCTCAGGATTCTCTCTCTCCACTTTTGATTGCACAAGGCCAGCTTTTGCGAGATTTTGTGGGCCTTTTTTGATTCCCACTTGTAGATTTTTAACCTTAAAATCTTTATATGATCAAAATGACTTTGATTCCCATGAAAAATAATGTATTTTTCTTAAAATATCCTTTTTAACTCAAGAAGCACGCTAAGTCAATGTTTCTCAACTGGTGGGTCACAACCTAAAAGTGAGTCGTGGGAACATTTTTAGTGGGTCGTGGAGTGTGTGGTCAAAAAAACATTGATTTAACTTATTTTACATATATTGGACTTTTATTTTGAAATGCGAGCGCGAGAACAGTTCAGTTTAGTTCATGGGAACTGAACCTTTCTTTGCCGTAACCACTGTTTACAGTATTTGTCGTTTTTATTTTGTAATATTTCTATAATGTGATACATTTTGTTAAATGACAACAATAAAATATTGTTTATTTGTAAGTCTTGGTGATTTTCTTATAATTTTTCTGTCACTACTTGTTAACATTCGTTCACTTATTTTCTTTTCGGCTTAGTCCCTTTATTAATCTGGGGTCACCACAGCGGAATGAACCGCCAACTTATCCAGCATATGTTTTTTGCAGCGGATGGCTTTCCAACTGCAACCCATCTCTGGGAAACATCCATACACACTCATTCACACTGATTCACACTCATACACAATGGACAATTTAGCCTACCCAATTCACCTATACCATGTCTTTGGACTTGTGGGCGAAACCGGAGCACCCGGAGGAAACCCACGCAGCCACGGGGAGAACATGCAAACTCCACACAGAAATGCCAACTGACCCAGCCGAGGCTCAAACCAGCGACCTTCTTGCTGTGAGTCGAACGTGCTACTCACTACGCCACCTTGGTGCCCTGTGTATGTTAAAAAATAAATACAAATTTAATTTAATTCCTAAAATTATATTATAGTTTCTTAAAATCTGGGTCGCAGCTTGATGACCGTGTAAAAATGTGGGTCCCATGGCCAAACCAGTTGGGAACCACTGCGCTAAGTAACACCTTAAGTCACAACTCACGATATTAACAAACTATTAACTAACATTACTAGCTTAATAAATCACTGATTAGCTGTTTATTAATAGTAACGTAAACATTTGGTTTGGGTAGTGATGCAGAATTAGATCATACTCTTTAACAGGGGTTCTCAGTGTCTACATTAAAACGTCCAAATCTAAATTTCTATTAGAGTCAGAGGTCTGGAACAATTGATATTAAATAACTTGTTTTTAGTAGACATCCAGAACATGCAGCACAAGTCAAGACTATTTATTTATCTTTAAATAAAGTGGCATTTGCAATTAAAAGAGATTAAACACAATGAAAATTTGGCAAAACCCTAAATATAAGTGCATGTTTGTACAAAACACAACAAAAGGTAGGCTAGTAGTATCTGGATGCAGCCATTATGATGCAAACTGAGATTGCATATCTCAGAGATGCAATGTCAGTCACAATGCACTCAATCACTGTGAGGGATTGGAGGGTTAGAGGTGGGCTTTAAAAAACATTGTATGCAGGCCTATTGCACCAGGTCTGCATCCAGACCTCTCTCCAAAAAACACAAAAGGTGTGTAATGAAAATGGCGATGCGGTGGCGCAGTGGGTGGCGCTGCTGCCTCACAGCAGGAAGGTCGCTGGTTCGAACCTCGGCTGGGTCAGTTGCCATTTCTGTTTGGAGTTTGCATGTTCTCCCCATGTTTGTGTGGGTTTCCGGTTTCCCCCACAATTTCAAAGACACATGGTACAGGTAAATTGGTTAAGCTAAAATTGTTTGTAATGTATGTGTGCGTGAATGATTCCTAGTAATAGGTTCCAACTGGAAGGGCATCCGCTGCGTTAAACATTTAATAAGTACATAAAAACATAAAATATGGCTAAGTTGGTGGTTCATTCTGCTGTGATGTTTGTTGCGCTGCAGTGCGTTAAAGCAGGTGCGCGTGTGCTCGATTAGCCTGCTCGATCACGTGAAGCCTCGTATGAACACTGGATGTGATGACCATAAAGTCACATAGGAAAATATTTTGGCTCTGATTTTGTTTGGGCCTGTATATTTTTAAACATTCATTCATTCATTCATTCTTTTCTTTTTCGGCTTAGTCCCTTTATTAATTCGGGGTCGCCACAGTGGAATGAACTGCCTATTTTTAAACAAAAATACAAAAAACTATTGTTTAACTGTTGATTTACAAGGTTTATGCATTTATCAATGAAGGAAATCCACTATTTGAATCCTTTATGCATGGTCTTGCAATACGAAATAGAGTCAGGTCATGTGATGAAAGAACGACTCAAACCCGACGGAGGACTTGAAACATTAAATAATCCTCTCCTTCACCTGCACAATTGTGTGAATCCCCGAATGAACGAATCACTCCCTGAGATGACTCATCGTTCTCGAGTCACATTAAAGATTCGTTTAAAATGAACAAACGGTAAATGGCGCTATGGTGAGCCATTTTTAGAACAGACCTGCGGGCATCTCATGTAATCCTTCATGTTGGTGACCCCTGGTGGATCATTTAGCTACTGATGTAAACTATTAGGATCACTTCATTACAAACTAAAATGGTCTGAAATTAATTTCTTTAATAGCAAGTACTTAATATATAGCAACAACCTTTTTTATTACTGTTAGTGCAAATGAACCTTCTCAAATGAATCTCTTTCGGATTAGCATGACACTTGTCCTAACACCAGGCTCTCAAAGCTCAAGCGTTCGCATAAACACTTCTGCTTCTTTTCTAAAACCCTCTCAGGTAGACTTCATGAGCAAAGCGTCTTATCCCAGAGCGGATGGAAATGGATTAAACTGGATTAGAGTTCCTCGCTCTCACGCCACGAGGTGTGTGTGCGCGCGACAGCACTTGGCCCATTTGACACAGGAACCTCTTTTCTGCCAAGCAGGGATTTAATAGGCTGTTTAGGTGTATAATGCACTGGGCCAGCTGACAACACACTGAGGTTATATATAAGAGCAGTGAGAGGACACAGGCTTAAGAGCTCTGATTAATAGACTGCTGACATTTTTGGAGCGGTACTTTTAAACACACAAAAGTACCAGCTTGTTCTCTGTCTGTTTCGGTCCCTTTTAGGATGAGGTGGAAAGTAAATGTAGTTTATTGATGATGGCATTGCACCTCAAGCGCATTATGTTTGAGATTTTAGTTTAATGCTACTCTTGTGTTTTCAGGTTTAATTATGGCATCAGGACGATTAGGTCAATAACAGAGACAAGGGCCCTTTAAAATATGTGGACATTTATGATGCACTTAAAGATGAATTAATCTTAAATACCTTAGTGACCTTGAAAATCTTTGTGCAGAAAGTGGTCCAGGTTGAGCTGAAGATTAAAATGGTTCATTTAACTGGAATAATGTTTAAAGAAATGCATAACTAAACATACAATAATAATAATTTTGCTGCATTAATACTGATTAACAACTATTTTCTTTTATAAATATAATTAAAGGAGATTTACAGTGCTCAGAGAACATAGAATATAGATGACAGAGAAATCTAATATTCACTCACTGGCCACTTTATTAGGTACACCTTATTAGTATCGGGTCGGACCCCCTTTTGCCTTCAGAACTGGCTTAATGCGTCGTGGCATAGATTCAACAAAGTACTGGAAATATTCCTCGGAGATTTTGGTCCATAGTGACATGATAGCAGCACGCAGTGGAGCTGTGGAGGCTATTTGAGTACAGTGAACTCATTGCCATGTTTAAGAAGTCTGAGATGATTCGCACTTTATGACATAGCGCGTTACAAGTGCGTTACCCGTAAGTGGAAGTAGACATCAGAAGATGTTACACTGTGTCATAAAGGGATTGTCATGATCAGCAGTAATACTCAGGTAGGCTGTGGTGTTGACACGATACTCAATTGGTACTAATGGACCCAAAGTGTGCCAAGAAAATATCCCCCACACCGTTAGACCACCACCAGCAGCCTGAACTGTTGCTACAAGGTAGGATGGATCCATGCTTTCACGTTGTTGAAGCCAAATTCTGACTCTACCATACGAATGTCCAGCAGAAATCAAAACTCATCAAACCAGGCAATGCTTTTCCAATCTTCTATTGTCCAATTTTGGTGAGCCTTTGTGAATCCTGGCCTCAGTTTCCTGTTCTCAGCTGACAGGAGTGGCACCTGGTGTGGTCTTCTGCTGCTGTAGCCCATCTGCCTCAAGGTTCAACATGTTGTGCGTTCATAGATGCTCTTCTGCATACCTCGGTTGTAACGAGTGGTTATTTGAGTTACTGTTGCCTTTCTATCGGCTCGAACCAGTCTGGCCATTCTCCTCTGACCTCTGGCATCAACAAGGCATTTGTGCCCACAGAACTGCCGCTCACTGGATATTTTGTCATTTTTGAACAATCCCCTGTAAACCCCAAATCACCTTTCCTCTCCATTCTGATGCTCAGTTTGAACTGCAGCAGAACATCTTAACTATGTCTACATGCCTAAATGCATTGAGTTGCTGCCATGTGATTGGCTGATTAGAAATTTGCGTTAACGAGCAGTTGGACTGGTGTACCTAATAAAGTGGCCTGTGAGTGTAGTTTGTAATTTATGTGCAATGTTGACTGTTTAAATTGTATAAATAAGAAACAAAATATGTATTTGCATCAGTGCCTTTTTAGGTTACTAAAACCATAAACACGATAAGAGTACCATCTTGTTTATGAACTTAAAAAGCAGGTAGCAACTGATGTGCTAGCTTTTCATGTTAGAAATGGCCTGAGGAAAAACCTGCCTAAATGTTTTAGTGCATAGAGATCTGTAGCGTCAGCCTGAGGGAAGAAACGTGAACAGTTCATGGTCCGGGTGAGAGAGGTCTTGATTGGTATTAGACAAGATATACAAGTCCTGAAGGTTAAGCAGTTCAAATATCCTTATACGTTCCTTTTATATTATATATTCTTATATAATATACCGTATAGATATCCTTTTCTGAAGAACAGTTTATATTGTATAACTGCAGGTTAACTACTGTATGTGTATTTGCTTGACCACTGTACTGTCCACCCTATACTCAACACCTTAACTCTTTATCTTTTTGATTGTAATGTAATATTGTTGGCGACATAGTGAATCAGTGTTAGAACTGTCGCGTCACAGCAAGAAGGTCGCTGGTTCGAGTCCCGACTGGGCCAGTTGGCATTTCTGTGTGGAGTGTGCGTGTTTTCCTCATGTTTCCTCTGGCTGCTCCGGTTTCCCCCACAGTCCAAAGACATGCGCTATAGGTGAATTGAATAAGCTAAATTGACTGTAGTGTATGTGTGTGAACAAGCATGTATAAGTTGGCAGTTCATTCCACCGTGGCGACCTCTGATGAATAAAAAGACTAAGCCGAAGGAAAAATGAATGAATGGATGTAATAATGTGCACATTTAGTTAAGCTGCTTTGAAATTAATGTTGAATTGAATGTTAGGGTGTCTATGTGAGGTGTTCTGGAGAGTTGCGAAGGTGATGCTGTTCATTTGTTAACATGTTGCTATGTACAGTAGTTGCTAGGGCGGATGATTGGTGGCCCAGATCAAGGGGCAGCTAGTTACAGTATGACTCATGCTCCCAGTTTAAGTCTGTAGGTTTGTTTTACAGGCTGCCAGGTGAAGGTTAGAAAAGTAACCACTTAAAAATAACTAGCACTCCTCTCTTGAATGTGCAATAGGCAATCGTCTTGTTATGCTAATTGGAAGTCACTTCACATCCTGATAGCTATCGCTAAACGAATTAGTCAAAATGTATTAATGTGAAGTGTATTTGTAAACTAATTTTGAGAGGATCCCGTGCTTTTGACTGGCCACGGCCGATCCCGCATTAGCTAACACATGATTTACCAATCAGACGAATCCAAACGCACATAAAAAAGCAGATTTCCTTACCATAGTCATCTTCGCCTTGAAGAATCCCCCTTCACCCCTACTCCTCCCACTTTTTCCTAGATTAGTCCAGGACAGGGTGGTTCAGTGGTTAGCACTGTTGCCTCATAGCAAGAAGGTCGAGGGTTTGAGTCTTGGCTAGGCCAGTTGGCGTTTCTGTATGGATTTTACATGTTCTCCCCATGCTCACGTGGGTTTCCTCCTGCAGGTTAAAGATATGCAGTATAAGTGAATTGAATAAACCAAATTGGCACAGTAGATGAGTGTATTTAGTACAGGGCATTCACCGAATAAACATATGCTGTATAGTTGGTGGTTAATACCACTGTGGCAATCCCTAATAATCAAGGAATAGGCCGAACGAATGAATTCAGGGGAGCTCTCGAGACCTACCCGAGCTCAAACTCTCCTCTCTCCCGATGAAACGGGAGGGAGCTCCGGCCTCAAGAATCTTCTGAGCTCAGGGCTCTCTCCCGATACGGCCGGCCCTGTACATTTGGGGGCCCTAAGAAGAATAATTTTGGGGCCCTATTTTGCTCTAAATAATATTGCCATTGCAAACCAGCCCACAATGATTTTATTGCTTATTAAATACAGTCAATGAAACAGAAAAGAAAATATTTTCTCCACTTAATAACTGTCTGAATGATTTGCACCACTGCTTTTGTCAACTACCAGCTTTAAGAATGAAAAATTAAACTATCTTTAATAAAGGGAGCAGTGATTCCTACTTTGCATCCTTCTGGAGTGTTTAACACATATTCTGTTAAATTAGCAAACAGATTGAAGATTCTATAAAAGTTAGAGTTTTTTATTTTTATTTATTATTATTATTATTATTATTATTATTATTATTATTATTATTATT
>CAIGQQ010031496.1:6918715-6967441 GCA_903798035.1 Danio albolineatus
TTTTATTTTATTTTATTTTATTTTATTTTATTTTATTTTATTTTATTTCGCTGTGAAAGCTCTCTCAGCACCATCAGGTCATCCATATTGTTGAATCCTTCAATATACCACAATATTTACACTGTATACACTGAGAAATATCCCACATGGTGTTGATTGTCATCGACTGGGTTTGATAATCCTAGCCATCTTCTAGCATAATCTTTTACCTGTTTTCCTGAGATGAAAACACCTGTTGGTTTGAGTCTCAGCACATGCTCTTGTTTGCAGAAGGGTCACCATGAGATCCGGGAGATCCGGCAGTTCCACTTTACCAGCTGGCCCGATCACGGCGTCCCCTGCTACGCCACAGGCCTGCTGGGCTTCATCCGCCAGGTCAAGTTCCTCAATCCTCCAGACGCAGGACCCATCGTGGTTCACTGCAGGTACGCTCCGACAGTATCTGCTTTTCTCCTGCTTATGTGTTCTGTGAGTTCAGAGATTTAAAGTTGGACTAATAGTATGATTATGAATCTAGAATAAGTTCATTGATTACTTCAATGGGCTACGTACTGTATATGCACACCGACTTTTAATTTTCAGCCAGGCAACCCGGCGGCTTCCGGTGACCTGTCTTTCCAAAATAAAATTGTTGTTTAAGATCTAATCTCTTTAAAAATCAGTGATCTTCACTGCCTGTTAGATATAAGATATGAAGTGGGTCTCAGATTGTACAAGAAGCACTGCATTAAATTTCATTTCCCCCTTGCCATGTCCTTAAAATATGACAGTTTATTTTACCTCAGTATTTTCAATTGAATTTCTGCACTAGCCTGTTGCTACTGACGGCGCTAGTGGTTACAATGGTATTTCATCTTGTTTTATGCTTGAACAACTAAATGAATGCTTAAGTCTATTTAACTGAATGTATTGTAATTACATTACAACATCAATGCTGTAAAAACAACCTTGTGAAATTGAAAATAGTCACATTAAGCTTTCACCGGAAGTTTATTATCGGCTTTAAAACTCTAGCTGTGCGTAGAGCCCATTACACATACTTTCTGAGGACTTTCGTTTATGTTATGCCTAAAGTTTATAGTTTTGTTTATTGTTTTTTAGGGTGATGTCATATCGTATTGTTTTTGTTATGGCTATGATCAAATAAATATTTAAATAATTATTAATATTTAAAACCATAATAATATCGTATATATATATATATTTTTTTTTTTAATCTTTTTTAAAAAATTGTTAATCTTTTTTTCTTTAAATCTATTTGAATGTGATGAAATAGTAAAAAAAATAATTTATTAAAATAAAACCCTAAGTAAAATATTATTATTAGATTAATAATTAAATTATTTATATTAATAATTAAGTGTGTAAATATGTTTATTTCCTGGTCTTCAAGCTGATGTTAAAATTTACATGTAAATAAAGCTGTAATAAATAATTTAAATGAGCTGAAAGAAATAAACTAAACAGAAATAATTGTTAATGGAGCCAAACAAGTTGCTAAAATTACTAAAACAATTAAATTATTATGATTAAATTATTATTATTATTTAAACTCATTCATTCATTTTCTTTTCGGCTTAGTCCCTTTATTAATCCGGGGTCGCCACAGCGGAATGAACCGCCAACTTATCCGGCATTTGTTTTACGCAGCGGATGCCCTTCCAGCCACAACCCATCTCTGGGAAACACATCCATACATTCTCATTCGCACACATACACTATGGACAATTTAGCTTACCCAATTCACCTGTACCGCATGTCTTTGGACTGTGGGGGAAACCGGAGCACCCGGAGGAAACCCACGCAACCACGGGGAGAACATGCAAACTCCACACAGAAATGCCAACTGGCCCAACCGGTGCTACTCACACGCCACCGTGGCGCCCTATTATTTAAACTGAAAAGTTTAAATAATAATAATAATAATAATAATAATAATAATAATAATAATAATAATAATAATAATAATAAATACACAAACAAGCAAATAAACAAATAAATATAATAATAAAATGAATCCAAAAACAAATAAAATTGACTGACAAAAATCTATTCAAAATAATATTAGATATTATAATAGGCCTAATCTGTAAATAATGCTGCAATGCATTACCACACACACAAGTGTTTACAGTACACGTTTCTGCTACAACACTTTATTTTAAGTAACAATTCTCACTATTGTGGCATATTACCTGTCTGTTATTAAGATATTAACAGTTCAATATCTAATATTAACTGAGTATTAGTACTTGAAAAAAAGTACATATTTTGCATGATCTTATTCTACATCTCTAATCCTACCCATGACCTAAACCCAACTACTACCTTAATAACTATTAATAAGCAACTAATTAGTAGTTTAATGAGTTAAAAGTCTTAGATGATGGTTTATTAATAACCATGAATTGTATATTAAAATAAAGTGTGACTTTTTCTGGTCTATATGGCGTATTGTAGATGATATTTCATATTAGTTTAGCTTCCGTGATGTTAAAGAGCGCCATACAAACATTGCCCTTCTTGAAGGTCTTCCTCTGTCATTAACTGATAAATGAGAGCCTGGGTTTGTGTGTTTGTGCTGAACACAGATAATGCTGCTATTTTCTTACCACACTCTTTACTCAGAGAGCAAAACAAATTGAAACCATTTTAACGTGAAATTGGCTAAATGCATTTAAAGGGGACCTATTATGCAAAAAATCACTTCATAAGGGGTTTAAATACAGTTGTGGGGCAGCAGTGTGTGATTATAGTCAGCCTCATCATAGAGGGAAAACCTGGCCCATTAGGGATGATCTCCCCCTAATTTGCATAAACAGCCCTGAGTGAGAGGGTAAGAGGATTTTTTTTGTCGAATATTATGTCAGCAACTAAGAGACATTATGATGTGGAGTTTTAAGATATTAACTTTTATTTAATATTCTATTATGGACTTACATAATTGTATAATGACTGATAGAATAAGAAATGAATACCGGAGTCTCCACTGCCTTCTTCTAACCCTCTCCTTATTAAATTTGTAGTTTTTCAACACTAGAAACTACCACTATTTTAACACATAGGCATTTGTCTAACATAGGCTCAGTCTGAAAACGTAGCCCTGTATATATTTCTGGAGATCGCGAATTATGTAGCCAGAAGTATGTATGGCTCCGTTTCGTCTTAGAAACGAATGCTGCGGGGCGGTATAATGCCATTCCTTTTTGTGTTTACTAGCTTGCCGCTTACCTCCGTATGTACGGCTTTCCCACTGTTACCCATTTGTCCAGTAGCTCGCCATGTATGTTAGCGCAGTGTTTCTCAACTGGTGGGTCGCGGGAACATTTTTAGTGGGTCGCGGAGTGTGTGTAAAACAATAGTTTTTTAACTTATTTACCAGACTTTACCGGACTTTTATTTTGAAATGCTCATACCGGACTTTTATTTTGAAATGCGTATACCGGGCTTTTATTTTGAAATGCGCAATCGTACTTTGTAATATTTGTATAATTTGATACATTTTGTCCAATGAAATCAATAAAAAAATTGTTTATTTGTAAGTCTTGGTGATTTTCTTATGATTTATCTGTCACTACTTGTGTATGTTAACAAATAAATACAAATTAATTCATTATAATTCCTAAAATTAAAATATAGTTCCTAAAAATTTGGGTCGCGACTTGATGACCATGTAAAAATGTGGGTCCCATGGCCAAACCAGTTGAGAACCACTGTGTTAGCGGACTTGGGACGCAGAGAGGAGTTGACCATGACAATGTGAGTCCAGCGAAGAACGGTTCCAGAAAGTGAGTAAGACCAAAGCGAAAGGCAAAAAAATAAAATAGCACCGTGAGAATGTGGTCAAATCTGAAAACGTGGTAGAAATCAGAGGGCTTTTCTTTTTCTGGATTGCTTTTGTAGAAATTGTCCGTTGGGTTTATGGAAGTGGGTGGACGGGTCCATCGATGCTTTTGAAAACACTATTGGTTGGGTTTAGGGAAGGAGGTTGATCGGTCGGTCATTCAGTCAGTCAGTTAGTCGACAGCGAGCTCTGGTGGATTTACTTGAGAACAGCAGGTGCGAATGGCACTCGTGAGAGAAATTTGAGATCTCCAAAAGCGTATACAGCTGCCTCTGGTGGACTTGTGAAGACAAAAACTGCAAAAAAATCGTAGCTCCTGAGATGTATTTGGCACTCTCCAGAAATGTATAAAGCGGTACGTTTTGAAAATGAGCCTGGGTTGCATTTGTAGCTCCGCCCTCTTTTGAAAATCTCATTTGCATTTAAAGTGACAGCCACCAAAATATTAAGATATGGATCAAAGTCTTAAAGGCTCAAAGAGTTTTAAAAATATCTGTGGGGTATTTTGAGCTGTAATTTCACATCCACACTATCTAGCGACATCAAAGACTTATTTTACAACTTGTAAAAAGGGGCATGATAGGTCTCCTTTAATACATATGGATTTGATCTCTAATGTTTGTAAGTCCAGATGAACACTTGCTGGCAGTGTAACGAACTTCTCATGCAAGAGAAAAAACACTTCAAGAAGAGGAGTTTCACACATGCTCACAGCATAGACATTCATCATGATTCTGTCCTCTCCATGCCCACGTGCTCTGGCAGATGGACACAGACGCTCCCTCAATAGTGAGCTGTAATTGGAGGCCGTGTGGGAAGAATGAAAGGTGACAGCAGGAGACTGTGAAGTGGCAGTGTAAATTTGCAATCCCAGAGACCGAGCAGACGTGACAAAGAAACTTTCTGAGCGGATTAGACTGAGTGTCAAGTGCTCGCGGGCCACAGATTAGGGTTTCGATTCAAGCAGTGGCCTTTCAGAACATTACAAAATGTTCTTTCTTACTTACATGGGTCATAAAAGGAGTTTTGGGAGAATGTTGCATCAGGACTGAAGTCAATATGCTTTTAAAGATAGAGCTTCCAAAAGAGGGTTTTCATCACAGTGCAATACAATTTTGGGGCTCCTTGGAGAAAGTTTCAGTTATTTTTTTCAATAAAAAGATCTTTAAAAACATTTATCTCTGTTAAAATAAGTTTTGTTGCAATAAAAAGTAATCTGTGTATTTTAAAGATACTTCAAGGAGCCATTGATTCCAGTATAGAACCTCTATTTAAAGAGATAGTTCACCCCAAAATGAACCTCGCCGTTTATTCTCCCTCATGTACTGTAGTTTTAAATCTTTATGAGTATAGGTATTTATTTCCTCTGTTGAACACAAAAGAAGATATTTTGAAAAATGCTGGTTGGTCTACACATTGGCTGCATCTGAAACCGCATGCTTCCCTACTATATACAGTAGTGTGTTAAAAACAGTATGTGAGCTGAGTAGTGGGCGCCATGGTGGTGTAGTGGGTAGCACGTTCGCCTCACAGCAAGAAGTCAGTTGGTCAGTTGGCATTTCTGTGTGGAGTTTGCATGTTCTCCCCGTGGTTGCGTGGGATTCCTCCGGGTGCTCCGGTTTCTCCCACTGTCCAAAGACATGTGGTATAGGTGAATTGGGTAAGCTAAATTGTCCGTAGTGTATGTGTATGAATGAGTGTATGGATGTTTTCCAGAGATCCGCTGCATAAAACAAATGCTGGATAAGTTGGTGGTTCATTCCGTTGTGGCGACCCCAGATTAATAAAGGGACTAAGCCGAAAAGAAAATGAATGAATGAATGAATGAATCATTGAAAGGTGGTTCATTTTAGCGATAATGAGCGAGTGGATGGTGAATGAGTGAATCATTCATCATGAAGTCAGGCCCCCCGTGTTATGCATGAAAATATTATTGTGCTCTTTTAAAATGGAACAGTTATACACTAAGCGATGGTGCAGTGGGTACCGCTGTTGCCTCACGGCAAGAAGGTCGCTGGTTCGAACCTTGGCTGGGTCAGTTGGCATTTCTGTGTGGAGTTTGCATATTCTCCCCGTGTTCGTGTGGGTGCTCTGGTTTCCCCCACAGTCCAAAGATTGTGGTAGAGGTGAATTAGGTGAGCTAAATTGTCCGTAGTGGGTGTGTGTGTATAGGTGTTTCCCAGTAATGTGTTGCAGCTGGAAGGGCATCTGATGCATAAAATAAATAGCTGATTAATAAAGAGACTGAGCTAAAAAGAAAATAAAGGAATGAATGTGTACACTAAACTTTAAATATGCATTAATTTATTGTTATTTATTGTTCATTTATCTAAAAAAGAAGCAGGTACACTTTAGTTTAAGCAACAATTCCTACCATTTACTTCTGACTTACTACCTGCATATTATTAAGATAATAACTGTTGATTAATAAAATATATTTTTTTTTTTTACTTATAAAGTATGACCTTAACTTACAAACTATTAATAAGCAGCTAATTAGTAGTTTATTGAGCTTAAAGTCTAATTGTGAATTCTAAAGTAAAATAAAGTGTGACCAAGAAGCACCTTATAACCTGTATATTTATAACAAATCTGTACATACATTTCAACATCCAGATCGTTGGACTGCATCTCTGTTTAATGTCTATTGTCTTTTATAATATTTATTCTGTGTTGTCACTTGTCACTTTATGTACACTGGAAGCTTCTGTAGCCAAAGCAAATTCCTTGTGTGTGTGAAGCACACTTGGCAATAAAACTGATTCTGATTCTGATTCTGATTATTATTATAAACTATCCCATTCTGACCACAGATTCTGAATAATATAGTATAACAATATGTTTTTGAAGCTCTGTTGTCATTCTTTGATGCTCAATATGATCTGCTTTCTTATCCTTCCTTTGTACTGTATGTGAAAGATCAGGCAAAGTTACTGAAAGAAACTCCTGCAGATTTAAAACAACATATAAATGATGATTGAAATGAATGTGTGGCTGATGATAACAGTGAATGAATGACTGTGGATGTGAAGTGTAAAGGATATCTCTCTGTCTCTCTCTCCCTGTCTCTTCCTTCTCTTCGTCAGTTGTTTACCCCTCGCTCCATTAATCACTGTGAGTGACGGCCAGTCTGTGGCAGCGTTCAGTCTGGATCTGTGTGTGTGTGTGAGTGGATTTAGAGTGACTGATAGCTCATCTGCTGTCCAAACTCACACACTCATACACACACACATACATGCATGAGCATCTCAGTCTACAAGAAGCTTGTTTTTGTAGCATCTTACATTGGATCTAAACAGGAATCTCAGACTGTCTGATTGTGTTGAGTGTGTGGTCTCTGGATCGATGTTGTGATGTGTGTCCTCAGAAGAATAAGAAAACCCCAAAGCATCTCACTTAACTTAATAATAAATTAATATAAACTTTAGAAATGTGATTGGTTGGTTGATTGATTGATTGATTGATTGATTGATTAATTGATTGATTGATTGATTGATTGATTGATTGATTGATTGATTGATTGAACACCTTAAAATGTAATACAGTTAGGTTTAGTGCAGGTTTAACATAAAATAAGCAAAGAAGGAAAAGTTTTTATACACATGAAAAGTGTGCCACCAGTGATGATATACAGCTATATCGCACTGCTATGAGCGTGATATTGCTTTTAAACAACAGTTTGATGGCATAATCGTGTATATAAAAAAGAGAATCAAACATGGAGAGTCTCAAAAACCCTTTTTTACGGGGAACTACTTTCTTCCGCCGTTCATTCACATCTGCATCTGACGGTCAGAACAGCAGAAACCGTTACCAATTCACCAACGTCACTTTAGAGCAACCTTTTTTTGCCTGAGACCCCGTTTTCCCCTGGAAAATATTGTAAGGACCCCCTCCACACTTAATGATATTATCGCTCAAATAAGTTTGCAATAGGTATGACAAAAAAAAATGTTTTCAAACAAACGGTATGTTTATAGCTATATCTAGATTGGTTTAGGCACAAATAATAGCCTAATGTAAAAATTACAAGCAAAACATCAGTATAGGTCATTTGTATTGGGTACACCTTACGGCAGGGATGCTCAACCCTGTTCCTGGAGATCCACCTTACGGCAGCGTTCAGCTCCAACCCTGATCAATCACGCCTGAAACATTTAATCAGGACCTGAACAGCACTTGATAATTATAGGCAGGTGTGTTTGATATGGGTTGGAACTGAAATGTGCAGGAAGGTAGATCTCCAGGAACAGGGTTGAGCACCCCTGCCTTACGGTATTGGAGATGAGTCGTCCACAATTGTCTTAATAATTTGGACGGCCTCATGCATTCTTTAGCAAGAACTTTGGTGCAGATAATGCTCTGTGGCTGGGTCGGGACTCGAGAAAATGGAATAAAACCATAGTTCAGGTAGTTCAGGAATGAAACAATAGTTCAGGTAGTTCAGGAATAAAACCATAGTTCAGGTAACTATCTTGGTATTTCCAGCATTTCGTATTTCCAGTATTGCTAGCGCTGCGACCTGAAATTTTTGGGGCTTCCTCACCTGGGTCCAATATGCTTGGGTCAGTACTATTAGCTGCTGAAGGTCAATCAGTGAGAGTTTTTTTTTTTTTTGAGGAGGAGGAGGAGGAGGAGGAAAAATTACAAATTTGTTCCTTTTTTGGTCAGCCAGGGGATAAAATGAACTAAGGCAACATGATCATTCTCCTAATTGTCCACTGCTAAAAAATTTTTAAATATGACGTGACCTTCTACAGAGCTCACTGAGGCCCCCTTGTGTGCTGGGACCCCCCTGTTGAGAACCACTGCTTTAGAGCTAGTACTTAAATGATTCTCTAGTGCAGGGATCCCCAAACTTCTTCCTGGAGGTCAGGTGTCCTGCAGATTTTAGCTCCAACCCTAATCAAACACACCTGAACAAGCTAATCAAGCTCTCACAAGGTATACTTGAAACATCCAGGCAGGTGTTTTGAGACAATTTTGGAGCTAAACCCTGCAGGGATACCGGACCTCCAGGAACAAGAATGGTGATCCCTGCTCTAGTGTAATGTCTAAAGTGATGACAAAACAGGTGATTTTGCTCACATTTTAAGACTGTAAGACTGAACGGCATGAAATGCCATCAGTCTACAGAGATTTCCCAGTATTTCTCGGCTGCAATCGAGAGATCACAATAATTACCCCAAAAAAGCCAAAGCAAAGCAAACACTACCAGAATACTGCGGTACAAAATCAGCACTACAGCATACAGAAGAGAGAGATCAACTTAGAATGTCACTTGGCTGTTTTGTAATGATCTGATCAGCTGTAGTTAGAATTTTTTTGCTGAGTTTTTCCTCCCCTAAGGACGTATTATGCTGTCTCAGTCACCATCTTGTGGCGGAACATCAACCCTCTTTGCTCTGCTCAGTATGCCAGGCTAATGGCCACCAACACACTGAATCTCCGAAATTATAAACATTTAAAATAGGCACTATCCTTATAAATAAACTGCATAGATGCAATCTAAACAGCTACATTTGCGCCTAAAAAGCCTCAAAAGTACATGTTGTTCAGCAGTCGCAATATTTGTCAAACTGTAGTGAGCTTATTGATCTGCTGTCACTCAATGTGGGCGGAGTAATACACAATGGTGAAGAGGCTGTATGAGTGCTGATATTGCAGAATATCACACGGCTATCAGCCAATCAGATTCGAGAACCAAACAGAACTGTTGTATAAATAAATAAATATATAAATAATTTAAAACATTGATTATAATTTTACATTAAAATCATTAACATTTTTAAAATTATTGTTATTGTTTGTACTTATGAAGGCGTATATGCTGCTTAATGTTTTTGTGGAAACTGTAGACAATTACAGACAGTAATTATATATATATATACAATCATATAAATGTAACATATCAATAATTTTTTTTATCATTTTATTATTATAATTTTTATTATATTAATTTACTTTTTATAGTATTGTGAATTGTGGCTTATAATGGACACTAAAGTCTTAATAATGAACAAAATACATTATTTTAGGGCTTTTTTTTTACCGAATTAGTTATATTGTATTTTTTAGAATATTTGAATGTCAGAATGCCTGACCACCCCATCAGTTCAGTGTTGTGGAAGGTTATCCTGTAGTTAGAAGCATCCCATAATTCTGTTGGTGCGTTATCTGCAGTGCTGGTGCTGGAAGAACAGGCTGTTTCATTGCGGTGGACATCATGCTGGACATGGCGGAGAGTGAAGGAGTGGTGGACATCTTTAACTGCATCAGAGAGCTGCGCTCACAGAGAGTCAACATGGTGCAGACTGAGGTGAAGCCCATCAACACACTCTCTCTCTCTCTCTCTCTCTCTCTCTCTCTCTCTCTCTCTCTCTCTTTCTCTCTCTTTCTCTCTCTCTCTCCCTCTCTCTCAATTACTTGACTCACTAAACATCTTGGATCTGACAGGCAGATTCCCAAAATTTATCAAGTGTAGAATTTAAATCATGCCCCCTAGTGGTGTATGATTTGTACTCTTTTATAATGAAGCAATTATGCAGTATAAATATAAATTAATCAGGAGCTTTATATTTGAACACTCGTGATTATTATTCAATATAATCTATTTTAAAATATTTTTCACATGTATTTAATTTAAAATATTTTTCATGCATTTGATATTAAAATGTGCGTTATATGAATACATATATAATAACAGTTGTTTTATCATAATACATTATTATTATTATTATTATTATTATGCTTGCATCAAAATATTTAGCCATTTGGTTAAATTGATATTAAATTATTATACTATATTACGTTTTATTTAATACACGTTATTTAATTATTGTTTTATATTACAATTAATGGTAGCACTTTACAATAAGGTTCATTAGTTAATGCTTTTACTAACATGAACTAATCATGAACAACACTTGTACAGAGTTAATAATCATAGTTAAACATTTACTAATGCATTATTAACATTAGTTAATGCACCATGAGTTAACATGAACTAACAATGAACAACTGTATTTTCATTAACTAATGTTATCTAACATGAACAAATACTGTAATAAATGTTTAGTGGTTAAAAAATGTAAAGTATTATTGGTAATTTTCAAAAGTTTTTTAAAAGTTGTATGTTGCTGTTAATACAGTTTGTTGTTGTAATTATTATTAGTAGTAGTAGTAGTAGTAGTAGTAGTAGTAGTATCTTTGCATCAATATATTCATGCATTCAATTAAATTGATATTAAATTATTATATTATATTGCATTTTAATACACATTTTAGTTATTTACTGTTGTATTATGTTCCATTTAATTTAGTAGTAAAAAATACAAATATATTGTTTTTTATATTTTTTTAAGTTTGTTGCTATTATTATTTTTGTAGTTGTTATTATTATTATTATTATTATTATTATTATTATTATTATTATTATTATTATTATATTTTTTATAAAATATATTTATCCATTACTTATAAAAGTTTTTTTATTGATATTTAGTGCAATCATAATTTTACATTGTTCACACAACTTGTTTGTTTATTTTTATTATAATTATTATTATAAAAATATTTAAATTAAAAAAATTCATTCATTTGATATGAATAAAAAAATTTGTATTAAATTGGTGCTTACTACCAGCCTTCTTAAAATAATATTCATATAATATTATACTATTCATTCATTAATTCATTCATTTTTCTTCAGTTTAGTCTCTTTCAGAGGTTGCCACAGAAGAATGAACCGATATCTATTCCAGCACATATGTTTTACATAGAAAGATGCCCTTCAAGCTGCAACCCATTACTGGGAAACACCCATAAACTCTCACATTCACACACACACTCATACACTACGGCCAATTTAGTTCATCCAATTCACTTACAGTATAGCACATGTCTTTGATATGACCGTGGAGAAAAATCACACCAACACAGGGAGAACATGCAAACTCCATACAGAAATGCCAACTGGGCCAGCCAGGACTCAAACCAGTGACCTTCTTGCTTTGAGGCAACAGTGCTAACCTCTGAGCCACCGTGCCGCCTGTACTATTCATATAATAATAATAATATCAATAATAATAACAATAATCACACACTACTGTACATGAGATCTACATGCCGTTATTTTATTCACTCCATTCTGATATTACACACTTTTGAGCGAAGAGGACAGCATGCTTTTAAAAGACTAACACTAAACACAGTGGCGGTGATAATGGCTTCTGGGAGGCAATTTGTGTCAGCCTGCAGCTCCATTCAGAGATAATCCTCCACAGACACAACACTCAGCAATTAATCTTTTAAAAGGCTCTTTCCTCGTCTTTTGTCCCAGTCGCTCCACAGAAGAGCTCACCGGGTTATGGAGTAATAGGTACGAGAGGTCAGCTCAGCTTGACTTTAGCTTAGCACGGATCAAAGGCCGACATTAGCATTCAGACCTTTAAGCCTCAGGCATTGTTGAGTTAAAATATGGATAATTCCGGCCTATATTTATGGCTGGGGTTTAAGGAGGAGTGTAATATTAGCTGCAGGATGGCGACGGTGCTTTAAGAACTGCTTGATCTTATTTTTTGAGGCCTCAGTTGAAGCGGTTTTGGATTTTAGTTGCTTTGGATTTTAGCAGCAGTGTTGAAATCCATGTAAAACGTCATTTCCCCTTCAGCAAAGTGTGCTTCGTGATCACTGCGTATCAATGTTTGTGTGGAGTTTATCATCGAATGCATATTTCCCCTGATGATTTCACTCTCAGCTCCAGATCGGGCTTTTCAAAAAGCATGCATTTGCATGTGTCATAAATTATTCAGATTGGCTGGTTTGAAGATCTGCAAATTTAAATCAAACTCTTAATTATCTTACAACTGTGGTTATTATTTTTTATTATTAAAAAATGATGCTTATTATGCTTATTGTTTTATTTTATTTTTTGCCCATCGGCAGTTATAATAATTATAATGTATAAATATATAATCATCATATTTTAATCCGAAATTTGTAAGATAATTAAAACTGGCATGAGGTTGAATCTGATGCATTACATTTAAATATTAATTTGATTAAATGGGTTTATTTTTTCTATTTTAGTATGTGAAAAACTATTTTTATTAATAGTCTGAGTAATATATTTAGTTTTCATTTTAATTAAAATAATTTTGTTGTGTGTTTTTGACATTGGTTTTATTCATTCTGTATCGCACATGATACAAATTATATATAGCTTTAAATTTCTATATAACAATTTTTGTATAGTAATAATTTTGTATTCTATGTTTATGTGTGTCACATATATATATACACATACATATATACACATACATACATACATATATACACATACATACATACATATATACACATACATACATACATATATACACATACGTACATACATATATACACATACATATATACACATACATACATACATATATACACATACATACATACATACATACATACAGTTGAAGTCAGAATTATTAACAGTGCTTTGAATAATATTTCTTCTTCTGGAGAAAGTCTTATTTGTTTTATTTCAGCTAGAATAAAAGCAGTTTTTATTTTTTTAAGAACCATTTTAAGGTCAAAATCATTAGCCCCTTTAAGCTATATTAAGCTATATATTTTTTTGATAGTCTATAGAATAAACCATTGTTGTACACTGACTTGCCTAATTACTCTAACCTGCCTAGTTAACCTAGTTAAGTCTTTTTGGGGAAAGTTATTTTTGAATGTAATGCATTACATTATTGAGTTACTACCCAAAAAAGTAACTTGTTTCTTTACTTAAGTTACTTTTTATGGTAAGAAATGTGTCACATTACTTTTTTACTTTTTATTACCTGGCTTGATCGCTTTCAAAACTCTTTTTTTAATAGAAGAGCTCTGTAATTAACAATACACTGTATAACCTACACCTATCTTTAAAAAACACATAAAAATAATATTTTAGGATAATGTTATCTGAGAATTCCTGAGCCCACACTCTCAGAAATAAATGTACAGGAGCTGTCACTGGGGGAGTACCTTTACAAAAGACACATATTTGTACCTGAAGGGTTCATAATGGTACATTAGTACATTTGGGCACTAAAATGCACCTTTGAGGTACCACTATGGACTCTTTGGGTACAAATATGTATCTTTTAAAAAGGTACTGCTCCAGTGACAGCTCCTGTACCTTTATTTCTGAGAGTGCAGTGCTTTACATGCATAGACAAATTAATGAAAGTTTAGAGCAGTGTGTTTACTACTTTTGTACTATTTGTCTAAAGTAAAATCACTGTCTATTGAGATGATAATCCCCTTTCCTTTTCTTCATTGTGTTCAAAATAATGAACGCATTCTCTTATTGACTGCATGATGGATTGTGACTACTTTCATTTTAATTCAGAAATTAGTTTTATCATTGCTTATTTATTAAAAATGATGAGTTACTGTACTTGTTACTTAGAAAAGTCATATTATTACATAACTCATGTTACTTGTAATGTGTTATATATATAATACACACACACACACACACACACACACACACACGCATGTGTACAATCATGATTAATTGTTGCCCAGCACTAATTTATTCATTTTTATTTACATTTTATTTTAGTATTTTTTGAGGGGGAGTTATTTTTTTAGGTTTAGTCAATTAAAATAATTGTGGTGCTGGTACAATTTCATTAAAATTTTTTAATCTTTTTTCCCAAAGAAATATCTTGCTTCTAGAATGCTGCATTTTTTTACGTAACCGTCACGATATTAATATCTTTTCCCATGATTGTACCACTGTATTTTTCTTCTATTGATCTCCATGTGTGTCTTTCTGCAGGAGCAGTATGTGTTTGTACATGATGCCATCCTGGAAGCATGTTTATGTGGGAACACAGCGATCCCAGTGTGTGAATTCAGAGCCATTTACTACAACATCAGCAGACTGGACCCGCAGACCAACTCCAGCCAGGTCAAAGATGAGTTTCAGGTCAGCAAACCACACAAACCCACCATAATAAACCAAAACCAACGACTCCAAAATGAAGTTTTCACAAGTGATACCATAGCACAACCACTTTGGGTGAACATTTCAGTGAAGAGCTCTAAAAAAAAAAAGAACCATTTGGTTCTTAGTGTACAGAACATTTTAGTAAACTGAAGAAGCTTTATAAATCTTTATCCAATCCAAACCCAGTAAAGTTTTTTTTTATTATTATTATTTTATTTTTCCAGTAAGTGTCTAGATTGCTCTAAATGCTTGTAAAACTTGTCAATAGCAGTTGATTTCAAAACAAAACCCAGCATTAGACGCCACAGAAGTTTTGACATTTGAAGGAGATTCATTCTGAATTTATTTAGGCCCAATTCCAATTCTATTTTTGTACCCTTGCCCATTGGCCCTTGAAACAGAGTGTGAAGGGGAAAGGCCTCAAAAATTACCCCTAAGAAATGGAACTCCACTACAACACCTGCACACATCATCATGTCATCGCATCATCATGTCATACTTCATATGAGATCAACGATGGCAGCTGCTGTAGTTATTCCAGTTGCGTTATTTGTGGATATTTATCTTCAGGAAATCACTGAAGGTATATTTCATGTTATAATAACGATATAATGTGCCAATAAGCCCGTAACTGTACTGTGTATTTACACCATGGCCATATTCATGTATGTAAACACACAAAAACAGGGTTACATTATGCCAGACTAAAAAGCTCATTACCAGCCACTAGACTTTATGACAGGGGATCCGAGTGTCAGATGTGAAAGTATGTTGTGGTACTGCTATACAGGAGTTATTATTATTAATAGCGGAATTTAGCGTTTTTTATTGTAGCTTTAAAAAAAAAAAAAAAAAAGCATGATGGTAAAACATGAACGCGGTTATGAATGTATTCAAACATATGCTTGTTTGTTGTAAAAGTTCGTAATAATTACAAAAAAATTGTCAGCCATTGTAGCTGGTATATTCTGGGAAATTTTCTTACCCCTTGGTTTCAAGTGTGGTCCTGAAAAATCTCAGTTTCGAGGCCTTCAAGCTAAAAGAGAATCACGTGGAAGCGGAAAATGAGGGGTATGGGGAAGGGCTAAAAGTGGTTGTAGATCGGATACACCGCTTATTGCTGCGACACGGCACGCACATTACAGTTGGAAGTATCGCACACAAGACGTGCACATTCGCACGTTATTTAAAATGAAACTATTCAGATGGCATTTAGAATTCTGAAATGCATGGTCAATAAAGGCTAGAACAGATATGTGGCCAGCCGGAAGTGCGATATGCACATTAATACAGCGGCATTTTTTATAACGCTGTATAACAATAATTAATATTTTTACGGTACTGTGATGGTTAGGTTTAGGGTTGGGGTAGGGGTAGGCGTTAAAAAATACAATTTATTGTATAATTTAGTAGATAACATAAATAATACTCGGGACAACAACTGTTTTCAGGTTACTGTGACGGTTGGGTTTGGGATTGGGGTGGGGCCGTGGGGGTAGACGATAATAAAATACAATGAATGGGAAATTGAATAAATAATACAAATAATTCTTGTTAACTTCCGGCCGCAAACGTATCCGTTCTAGCAACTACCTACATGGTGCTGTGTGACGGATGCGGTGCGTCGTCAATCGGCACATCCGGTGTGCGACCCCCTTAAGGGGTAGAATTGGAATTGGGCCTTATTGTACAGCTTTTTTATGATTTGACAATCATAATTGTCAGTGAATTATATGTACAGTAGGAAAGTCTTATAGCGTAGAGATTTCAGGAGACACAAATGTAGACATCAAACTTATTGTAAAAAGTGTAGTTAAAGGGATAGTTCACTCAAAAATTGAAAACTCTGTCATCATTAACTCAGCATTTGCTTATTACATTAATTTTTTCGTATGATGAAAATAAAAGAAAATATTTTGAAAAATGCTAAAAACCTGTAACCATTTACTTCCATAGTATTTGTTTTTCCTACTATGAAAGTCAATAGTTCATTTGTTTTTAAGATAATTTATTTTGTGTTCAACAGAAAAAAAGAAACTCATAAAAGTTTGAAACAGTGAGTAAATTTAAGTGAGTACATTTTCATTTTTGCGTGAACTATCCCTTCAAGATCATTTGAGTTCATAATGAATCTCTGAGCACAATCTGTGAGATTATTAAACATCCGATTTCTCGAGCTATCATCAGCAAATTTGCCCTCCATTCAGTCCTATTACAGTTCAGGAGGAACAAACGAGATGCGAGCGAGAGCTCATTTGTGATTTATCTTTCCTCCGAGTCTAAAAAACAGAAGGAAAATGTGTTTTTTAAAAGCGTCCTCTCTATAATCAGCGAGCTCGGCGATCAGCCCACGTGGAGGCCTAATTTACTGAATCCTCCAAGGTTTTTGCTGTCGACTGGCAGCGCTAAAACCCTCGCAGCCATTTCTAACAACTTTATCAAGCTCTCTGGTGTGATTTCATCATGATTCCCCCTAAATTCAAACTGCTTTTGAATAAGTCAGTCAGTGATGCATTGAGACGAGGCAGGTGAGTAAAGACAGTGACTCAGACATTGAGGGAGAGAGTGTTTTTACGAGCCATCGGCTACAGCCTCATAAAACCCAGCGCCCAGCTATTTCTTTTCATGCGTCCTTTATGTTTTGTATTCCCTGTGAAATGAGTGAGCCGCTGCCGTCTGAGAGGATGCGAAGCTTCAGATGTGTGCGGTGTCTCATAAAATATGATGAATATCTTCCTTTCCTCACTGATCTTACGTTTTCTATCTGGCGCTGCATCTTTCTCTCTTGTAAGCCATTTTTCACTGTCTGTCTCTCCCTCCATCTGTCTCTCTCTCTTTCAATTTTCGCAAGTCTTTCTTATACATAAGTAATGGCTGACCTTCAGTTTACTAAAATATTTGCATTGCTCTCAGTTGGACCAGCAGCGCAGTTGAATTGGTTTTATAAATACTAGTAAAAGTGAATGCAGGTGTTTGTTACAGTCCTTCACGTCTTCTTCCTCAGACTCTGAATATAGTGACGCCGCGTGTTCGTCCAGAGGACTGCAGCATTGGTCTTCTCCCGCGTAACCATGATAAGAACCGCAGCATGGACGTCCTCGCAGTGGACCGATGCCTGCCTTTCCTCATTTCTGTTGATGGCGAGTCCAGCAATTACATCAACGCAGCGCTGATGGACGTAAGTTTGAGTCACTTATGTTATTTCCACTTATATTGTACCAAAACAGAAATAATTTACTTATTAATGACCATTTTGCAGTAACACTTTAAAATGATGGGCCATTTGTTAATGTTTGTTAATGTATTTATGAACATACTAAGTATCAATAATCTAATGAAACATTTATTAATCAGTTCAAGTTCATTCATTCATTTTCCAGCAGCTTAGTCTCTATTTCAAAGGTCACCACAGCGGAATGAACCACCAACTATTCTAGCATATGTTTTACGCAGCAGATGCCTGTCCAGTTGCAACCCAGTACTGGGAAACACCCATACACACATTCACACACACACACACTTATACACTACGGCCAATTTAGTTTATTCAATTCACCTATACTGCCTGTCTTTGGACTGTTGGGGACACTAGAGCACTCGGAGCAAACTCCACACAGAAATGCCATCTGACCCAGCTGGGACTCAAACCAGCGACTTTTTTGCTTTGAGGTGACAGTGCTAAACACTGAACCACCGTGTTGCCTAAAATCCTAAGTTAAATAACATTAACTAATGTTAACAAAAATGAAAAGATACCATCCGCCCTCTTGGAAAGAGGGCAGGGAGAAACAGCTCATTTGCATTTAAAGAGATGCTCATGAAAACAGTATCGCTTCTATCGCCTTAAAAGGCAGTTCAATTATAGTTTAGTGATAGACTATAAAACTTTCTATTAATTAATTCTAGGAACATCTGAGACTTATATAGCACTTTGTAAAAAAAGCATAAATGGAAAATAGAAAAAATAGCATACACAGGGTTGTGATCAGACAATGAATTGAGTGAATTATTCTGCTTATTCTCTTTTAACAACATCTAAAGACATATGTCAGGCTTGGTCATTAAACATATCTGTGTATAGAACTGGTTTCTGACATTTATCATCCAATTTGATTCGATTTTTGAGTATTGTAGACTGTGAAATAACTAAAATTATTTGTGTAAAGTGAAATAGAGACTAAGCTGAAGGAGAATGAATGAATGAGTGAATGAATGAATGAATGAATTAATGAATGAATGAATGAAACAATACTGTAATGTGGTCAAGACCTGCCTGGAACTACTTTAGCTGTACGTTTATTTGTAAAATAATTGCACACCTTAGATGGTTCATCAGTCAATCATATACAAGTTTTCAAAGGCCCTCAAGACCCTCATTGTTGAATTTGAACTTTTAGAGCTTTAAAAAGCACACCAACTTCCTTTTTTTGTTTCTGCCAGAGTATCCAAGGCACTAGCTGTAAAGGCTCCGCCCTCTTTTTGAAAGGAGGCAGGGAGAAACAGTTCATTTGCATTTAAAGGGATGCTCATGAAAACAGTATCGCTTCTACTCTCTTAAAAGGCATTTCAATTATAGTATAGTGAAAGAGGATTTATTTTGACTATAAAACACTAATAATTAATTCTAGGAACATCTGAGACTTATATAGCACCTTGTAAAAAAGCATAAATGGAAAAACAGAAAAAATAGCATACCCAAGGTTGTAATCAGACAATGAATCGAGTGAGTTATTCTGCTTATTCTCTTTTAACAACATCTAAAGACATTTGTCAGGTTTTGGTCATTAAACATCTGTGTAAAGAACAGGTTTCTGACATTTATCATCCAATTTGATTAGATTTTTGAGTATTGTAGACTGTGAAATAACTACAATTATTTGTGTAAAGTGAAATAGAGACTAAGCTGAAGGAGAATGAATGAATGAAATAATACTGTAATGTGGTCAAGACCTGCCTGGAACTACTTTAGCTGTACATTTATTTGTAAAACAATTGCACACCTTAGAATGTTCATCAGTCAATCATATACAAGTTTTCAAAGGCCCTCAAGACCCTCATTGTTGAGTTTGAACTGTAAGAACTTTAAAAAGCACACCGACTTTCTTTTTTGTTGCTGCCAGAGTATCCAAGGCACAAGCTGTAAAGGCTCCGCCCTCTTTTTGTAAGGGGGCAGGGAAAAACAGCTCATTTGCATTTAAAGGGATGCTCATGAAAATAGTATCGCTTCTTCTCTCTTAAAAGGCATTTCAATTATAGTATAGTGATAGAGGATTTATTTTGACTATAAAACACTCTAATAATTAATTCTAGGAACATCTGAGACTTATATAGCATCTAGTAAAAAAGCATAAATGGAGAAATAGAAAAAATAGAGCGCACCCAAGGTTGTGCTCACACAATGAATTTAGTGAATTATTCTGCTTATTCTTTTTTGACAACATCTAATGACTTTAATGTTGTTTTACAAGACATTTGTCAGGCTTGGACATTAAACATATCTGTGTATAGAACTGGTTTCTGACATTTATCATCCAATCTAAATAGATTTTTGAGTATTGTAGGCTGTGAAATAACAAAAATTCTTAGTGTAAAGTGAAATAGAGACTAAGCTGAAGGAGAAAGAAAGAAAGAAAGAAAAAGAAAGAAAAAGAAAGAAAGAAAGAAAGAAAGAAAGAAAGAAAGAAAGAAAGAAAGAAAGAAAGAAAGAAAGAAATAATACTGTAATGTGGTCAAGACCTGCCTGGAACTAATTTAGCTGTACATTTATTTGTAAAATAATTGCACACCTTAGAATGTTCATTAGCCAATCATGTACAAGTTTTCAAAAGCCCTCAAGACCCTCATTGTTGAGTTTGAACTGTAAAGGCTTGTGCACAACGAGACGTTTTTTGCTCACGTTTTCAGTCGACATTTAACGCCTCTTTTATTTGACTAAACAAAGGGCGCCAATGTGATTGTGCACACCAACGCGCAAAATGCCAGGCGTAAAAGCGTCATTTTTAAAGAAACGCCTCACACCCCGCGTCAAAACCTTCTCCACCAATCAGATTGGCACTTTTGTTCACGTGTACGGAGCCGATAAAATTACAGTAAACACCCATTGGAGGCGCTCAAGCGCAAAACTGTCAATGTGAGTGCACATTGAAGAAGATACCCAGAGGCGATATGAACGTGGAGCTGCTTATTGCACTGGTGAACAATAATCATTTCTTTATCGCTAGAGCTGCTACTTGAACCATCCATGCTTTGCCGATCGCAACAACAAGCGTGTAAACTTCCTCTTTTCTTCTTCTGTGTAACAAGCTGGTGTCAGAAGCTTGGCGCCACCCTGTGCGCCATCTAACGTCAATGAGTGATTTTGCATACTCTTCTGCTCGACGGCAGAGAAAATCGATTGGGCTTGAATGCGGAAAAACGTTACGAAAAACGCTGACGATAAACGCAAACGAAAAGCGTCCCGGTGTGTACGAGCCTTAAGAGCTTTAAAAAGCACACCGACTTCCTTTTTTTGTTTCTGACAGAGTATCCAAGGCACTAGCTGTAAAGGCTCCGCCCTCTTTGGAAAGAAACAGCTCATTTGCATTTAAAGGGATGCTCATGAAAACAGTATCATTTCTACCCCGTGAAAAAGCAGTTCAATTATAGTATAGTGATAGAGGATTTATCTTGACTAAAAAACACTCTATTAATTAATTCTAGGAACATCTGAGACTTATATAGAACCTTGTAAAAAAAGGAAAAATTGAAAAAGAGCGCACCCAAGGTTGTGATGAGCCAATGAATTGAGTGAATTATTCTGCTTTTTTGTTTTTTTTACAACATCTAAAGACGTTGTTGTGTTACAAGGCATTTGTCAGGTTTTGTTCATTAAACATATCTGTGTATAGAACTGGTTTTTTACATTCATCATACAATTTGAATATATTTTTGAGTATTGTAGGCTGTAAAATAGCTGAAATTATTAGACTTTCTTTCTTGTTGCTGCCAGAGTATCCAAGGCACTAGATGTAAAAGCTCCACCCACTTTCGGATAGAGGGCAGGGAGCAACAGCTCATTCGCATTCTATAAGACACACATGAAACAGTAAAGCTTCTACCTCCGTTATGAGATTTTGATTTTAGTCGACTTGTTTTAGTTGTAGGCTGTTGAATAGCTTGATTTTCTGTAGTGATATAGAACTGTAATGCGGTCAAAACCTGCCTGGAAGTACTTTCCAATAGCTTTGTGTTTATCTGAAAATAACTGAATGTTCATCAGCCAATCGAAATCAGGTTTTCAAAGACCCTTGAGAATAGTTCGTTTTTTTTTGCAGCTCGCTGTTGATTCAGAACGTTTCGTCCTAGAACTGCATGACGCTATATGTTACATCACTTCCCGTATTACACTCGCAGGTAAACGGAGCAGAATGCCCAGAAGATCACACACTGACAATCTCATATAAACAAGCCAATTGAACAGAGTGCGAGATTAGATGGCATCTCCGTAATCTCCACACACAGATCATGATCACGCTCGCACCATAAAGCAGCTTCATCTTCACGCAGCATCCAAAAAGGATAATCAAGACAGAAGACATGCTTCTCTGATAAAGAACAACAGATAAGGCAGATAAGCAGCACAGAAAACAACCGGCCAACCAGTGTGTGTGGTATTATGTGTGTGTGGAACTGTGTGTGTTTTTGTATGCGTTATAGTGTGTGCTCACGAATGTATGTGATACCGTGTGTGCTCGCAAATCTGTGTGTGTGTGTTTGTCTTGAAAGAAGCCTCTGCAGTCCATTTTGGTGAGGTTATCACTCAGTGTCTTTGTTTTGGGAGCCTCTGCAGGTCTCCATTTAGTCCAGGTCACTCCACATGTGAGGCACGTTGTCTTGTGTGGGCTCAGGCACATCTGGAAGGAAGAGTTAACTTGTTGTCTTATTGATTGTTTCAGAGTCACAAACAGCCAGCGGCCTTCATCGTGACGCAGCACCCTCTGCCCAACACCATGGCCGACTTCTGGAGGCTCGTGTTCGACTACAACTGCTCCACTATCGTCATGCTCAATGAAATGGACGCTGCGCAGGTATGTCTGTTTGACCCTCACCACACATCTGTCTGCTACTGCAATACTTGGGTTGGATTCAGTGTCGAATCCACAGTAATAGTAGTGTAAGGGATTCTTTTCTTTCCTAACTAATAGGTGGATTTAATGAGCTGAATTGGCCGCAATGTGTGAATGAGCATGTATGGGTGTTTCCCAGTACTGGGTTGTGGCTGGAAGGGCATCCGCTGCGTAAAATATGTACTGGATAAGTTGGAGGTTCATTCCACTGTGGCGACCCCTGATAAATAAAGGGACTAAGCCGAAGGAAATGAATGAAACTTTTAGAGTGCCTTTTCAGAATATTCACGTTGCATTGGTAGTGCGGTTCATAACAGAGCCATTGATTGAAAACTCTGTCAGATAATAAGACTATCATAAAGTAGCTGCAGAAAGGCTCCAATAGTTAAGATAAGTTAATTTTCCTAAACACACAATGAAAAAAATCTAAAACATTTACCAATTTTAGGTGATATTCATTTCTTAGGGTTAGAATTAGGGTTAGGAAAGAGTTAGGGCTCTATTTTAACGATCTAGACACAAAGATCGCAGGGTGCAAAAGCTTTAAGGGCGTGTCTGAATCTACTTTTGGAAAAATACACTCTGCGCTGCGGAGCATGGTCTAACAGGGTTGTGCTTATTCTCTTATATATGAGTAATGGGTGTGTTTTGAGAATAAACCAATCAGAGTCTCATCTCTCATTCCCTTTAAGAGTCAGTTGCATCGCACCATGGCGCATTTGTTATTTACATGGCGGACTTTGTAAGTGGAAGAACTGAAGCTTCCCTAGCAAGAAAACAGTTAAACAGACCATCTGCAATGAGAGGATAAAGAACGAGCCTTCTCCATTCAGCCTCATTACTTTCACTTTCTCTTTCTTTCTTTTGTGGATATGGTGTGAAGATATTCATTAGCTTACATATTTAATTTAGTTTGTTAAGTGCAAAGATTTGTTTCAGTTTAAAAATAGTTCCAATTTCCAGCAAACGAACAAATGAACATTAATAATGAAGTGTGGTCAAAACACTGAGTTATATCCAAACACACATACTATGCCCCATATGGTCCAAAACCTGGTAGATAGACAAATCTAAGCTTGTTTTTAATAAAACAAATATAAATATGAATATAATAAATAAAACTAATAATAATAATAACATCATACAAAAGTAAGTTGTCGTAAATAAACTGAAAAAAAAGCGCCCCAAGATGAAGGCATGGAGGGAGTAGAATTTATATTTATGTAGAAATAATCATTTTGTATAATTTCAATCCTTTAATTCATTTTCATTTGTAAAGATATTTGCATATTGCTGTACATCCTGCACGTTTTAAGCAATGTGTAAGCATTTAAGGGGCAAAACTAACAGGCTCTGCGCTGGACTTTAGACCTGCTTTCAGCTGGTCTATTGCACAGTCTATTTTAGTTTCTCAAAATAGCAACGTGCCAACAATACGCCTTAACACACCTCTTTTCTAGACCGGAACACCCATGAGTCCACAAAGTGGCGCAAATGGATTTGCTATTTAAACAACATGGCGGAAAATTAGGGTTGCGCTGGTTTGAAAATAGCAACACGTTGGGGAAGCACGTCGTTCGCCTTATTGCCCCAGGTGCATGATAGGGCCCTTACAGTTAACACTGGCCCTAGCCTCAATACTTTATAATGCATACAAATTGTAGGTTTAATATGATTACCAGTTGCAGTCATTTTATAATTAATTACTAATAAAATTCTGTTTTATTTTTAAACTCATATCAACAAAGTAACTAATAAATATGTTTGTTTTTATCCATACAAAATTTTATCCATCCTAACTAACATGTACTACTGAGACTTTTGTGTAAACTGTTATCTATTGTACATTATAATTCAATTTAATTCGGTTAAAACATTTGTGGGCGACACTGTGGAGCACTGGGCAGAAAAATCGCCTCACAGCAAGAAGGTCACTGGTTCGAGTCTCGGCTGGGTCAGTTGGTATGTCTGTGTGGAGTTTTCATGTTCTCCCCGTGTTCGCGTGGGTTTCCTCCAGGTGTTCCGGTTTCTCCCACAAGTCCAAAGACTTGCTGTAGGTGAATAGGTTTAGCTAAATTGTCCATAGCGTATGAGTGTGAATGAGTGTGTATTGGTGTTTCCCCGTGATGGGTTGCAGCTGGTAGGGCATCTGCTGCGTAAAACATAACATATGCTGGATAAGTTGGCGGTTCATTCCGCTGTGGTGACCCCTGATTAATAAAGGGACTGAGCTGAAAATAAAATGAACTAATGAATGAAACATTTGTTTACTTTAAACATGTCTAAACAATAAAGCAATATACTAAGTGCTATTTTGTTATTATACCTGTTAAAGTTTTGCAGCTTACATCAATACATACTCTGTGATTAAAGCTTCAGAAGTGAATGGCATTAAGAAAATGTGATACTGTCATAAGCCTATAAGTTGGACGAAGGGATTTGTTTTCCTTAAAACGTGTTATTGATTTTGTGAAATGTTTATTTTAGTCAATTAGTAGCAAGTCTTAGTGACCACAAAAACCTTGCGGACCACAAACATTTGAATGTATTTTACAAATATAACTAATATAACTTTTTATTTATAATAATCTAAATTATTTGGCATGTGATGCTGCACTAAACACAACCTGTGAACCTGTTTCCATGAACCTCTTTCAGACTTTTTAGTTTTCAATCAGAAATGTGTTAAGAACAAACTGTTTCATTTCAATAAATGGCCATTTTCCTCTCCATCCTTTTGCCTTTGACTTCTGAAAGTTACATTTATCTTTTCATAGTATAACAGTCTTTTATCTGAGAAGATGAAAGGAAATGTGATTGTTCGGGATGTGGCTCATTTAAGTTAGAGTGAATAAGTGAGGGATCATTGGAACAGATTTCTTTGGCACACTGCAATTGTGAGTTCAGATTAGTGGATTTTAGCATGATTGGGTTATTTTCATTTCTCTTGCGCCCTTTAGATTTCGGCCTCATGGGCTCTGAATACATTAATTGAGTCACGTCGTCTGGTTGTGAACTTGTGTTTGAATGTGTGTCTGTCTGCAGCTCTGCATGCAGTATTGGCCAGAGAAAGGCTCCTGCTGTTACGGCCCCATCCAGGTCGAGTTCATCTCTGCTGACATCGACGAGGACATTATCAATCGCATTTTTAGGATCTGCAACATGGCTCGGGTAAGTGGACTCAGTGCAGACGAGGCTGTTGGGGTTGATGTTTAATGGCTCTTGAAGCCTGAGTTGAGTGACTGAAGCAAAAACGTTCATTGATTTGCTTCTCACTGAGACATTTGATGCTTTGCTGATCCACAAACAAAGCAGATCACCTGGCAGAGCAGCGTCAGTGCTTTTTGTTTTAAGTCCACAGTGCAAATTATGGAAGATTTAGGGCTCTATTTTTATGATCTATATGCAAAGTCTAAAGCGCAGGGCACAAAAGCATTAAAGGGGTGTCCAAATCCACTGTAGCTATTTTAAGGAGGGAACAATACGCTCTGCACCCCGGCCCATGGTCTTACAGGGTTGTGCTTATTCTCTTAATGAGTTATGGGTGTGTTTTGAGAATAAACAAATCAGAGTCTCATCTCCCATTCCCTTTAAAAGTCAGTTGCATTGCACCATGGCACATTTGTTATTTGCATGGCGGAGTTTGTAAGTGGAAAAACTGAACACTTTACTAGTGAGAAAGCAGTTAAACAGACCATCTGCAGCACGAGGATAACAACGAGCCTTCTCCAATTGGCCTCTTATTTTACTTTTACTCTTTACTTTCTCCTTTTCTTTCGTGGAGTAAGAAAAAAGGTGTTGTACGCACTCCACTAAAGACATCTGTTAGCCTACATTTTTCATTTAGTTTGTTAAGCGCAAACATTTATTTTAAAATAAATTCTAAATTCTAAAATTCTAAATTCAGTTCAAATTTCCAGCAAAAGTGTGGTCAAAAAAGTTATATCCAAACACGTCCTATTCCTATGCCCCATATGTATACATCTTTAAAACCCGACAGATGGACAAAGCTAAACTTGTTTTTATTAAAACAAATATAAATATAGAGGCATGAGGCATGGAGGCAGTGGTTTTTATATTTATGTATAAAATAATAGTTTTTGTAATATTTTAATCCTTAATTTTTTTTCATTTGTAAAGATATATGTGTATTGCTATGCATCCTGTGTGTATTAAGCAATGTGTAAGCATTGGACCTTCATAGGTGCATAACTAATGTGCTCTGCCCTGGACTTTAGTCCAGCTTTTAGCTGGTCAATGGCACAGTCTATTTCAGTTCCTCAAAACAGCAACGCACCAACAATGTGGTGCAAATGGATTTGCTATTTAAACAATGTGGTGCAAAACGTGACAATTAGGGTTGCGCTGGTCTGAAAATAGCAAATTGCGCCATACATGTCTTGCACCTTATTACGCCGGTAGTATGATTGGGCTCTAAATCTTTATATATTCAGTACATTACCTTAAAAGTTTGGGCCTGCATTAAAGAAGTTTTTTTTTTATTGTTTTGACAAATATAATGTTAAAATGCATTCATTTATTTTTATTTTCTATCATTTTAATGAATTACTTCATTTATATATGTGACCCTGGACCACAAAACCATGTTGCATGTTTATTTTTTTTTATTTTTTATTTTTTGTTGCAATAGCCAGAAATACATAATATGGGTCAATGATCATTAGAATATTAAGTTAAGATCATTAAGTAAAGATATTTTGTACATTTTCTGCTGGAAATATATCTAAACTTAATTTTTGATTTATAATGTGCTTTGCTGTTAAGTTCAAGGTGATTTGTTTTTTTTTTTTAGATTTCAGTATTTAGATTTGCTTTGCACCAGATGTCCACATGTTTAAATAGTTCTACATCAGTCAAATCGTATCCCATCTCAACAAGCCAAACATCAATGGATCGCTTATTCATTTAGCTTCCATGTGATTTATGAATACCATTTTGAAAAAATAAAATGACACTTGTAAACAGATTTGTTGTACAGGGTTACATATTGCCTTGGCATATATTTTGTATAAATAGTAGGTTATTATTTATTCTGTTATATACAGATTTTTTATTTAAATAATCAGTTTCATAAGTGACTTTCAAACTTAATTTTTGATTAGTAATCAGAATCTTTGCTAAGCACTATATTTAGAGATCTTAAAAGTAATTTTCTCATTATTAAGTAGTTTCTCAATAAAAGTAGCGACATCTAGGCCAAATCTTACCCTATCCTAAAAAAACAATCAACAAAAATACTATTCAGACTTCATGTGATTTATAAATCTGAGTTATCATTGGTTTTGTGGTCCAGAGTCACATTTCATCTTGGGATTTATTTCGTATAAATAATAGTATATTTTTTATTCTTTTATATACAACTTTTTTCTTAAAATAACCATTTTCATAAGTGACATTTCAAACTTTAAAGAATCAAAACAAAGGGTGATTTTATAAGATACTGTGTATTTTTTACCTGCTTCTAAATAGATGCTTATAAACAAAAGTCACATTCGCCTGAAGGAGAAACCATAGCAACAGTTCACATCTCAAAACTATTCCTGCTAGTGTCAGTATCAAACAATCTGACAACCAGCAATGTCTTTATATGTCAAGAAATACACTTTCAATTTCAGCGTTCGTATTTTGTACCACTACCACCATCTAGCACCAAACGGAAAATGTTTTTCAAATCAGCTTTCCACTTCTGAACCTCAATAGATCAGCCAAGTTGAACACCCCGAATGTCCTTATATACAGTACTTCTCTTCAAAGCATCCTCACTGACTCACTAAAATAAAAATCCTACAGCTCACGAAGAGATAAAAATTCACTTAAGTCACTCTGACTTTGACTCCTAATGCGACAGTAAATCAACAGCAGCTGCGATTATGACCCCGAGTTAGTGATGTGAGAAATTGCATTAAGCCAAAAAGTGGCGCGACCATATAGTCCTCCTCAATCCTCGAAGATTTCAGCACTCAGCACATCTCGCCACCCATTCGTTTTGCCAGACACATATGCATGAGCGTAAATATTTGAGCGCCATCCTGCCAGAGCTCGTGGTTTTCTTCTCAGATCGTCGTGTTTTTCTTCTTCTCTTCCATGTGTGTGGTGTTGGTGCACATTAGCAGTCATTACTGAAGCTTGACATGTTCCCAGCGTCAAAGACTCATCCCGCCTTCTCCTTTCTTCCCTCTCATTCTCTTTAACCGCTGGTGACAGGCGAGGTTTACCGGGTAGCTAATCAGTGCCGACGCAACATAGCGTCACAAAATAAATAAGTGCCACAGCATCACAAATTTGCCATGAAATGGCTCCATCGATGGCAAATTGTGTGTAATATGAGTCTCATTTAGCTGATCCGGTCTGACTGTAGTATCCAGCTGACATCTCTGTTTGCTTTCCTTCCTGTTTTGATGTTTTATTGCTTGCTTTTCAGCATCACTGCAAGAATTGAGATGCTGTGAGCATATATATATTATACAGGACAAAAAAGGCCATATCATTTACCAAAGCACATTGCAGGGGTGTTAATTATAAGGTTGAGAATTAAATTAATTCTCAGTTATAGGTTTACTTACAAAAAATGTGCAAATTAAAAGTAGACTTTAGTAGAAGACATCCTGCAAGATACTGCATACAGATTCAAAGAGCTATAATGAGTGTGAAAAGCCTGTATAAATGAGTGTGAAAAGCCTGGAACATAATACCAGTCTTATGTTGCAATTGCCAAAAATACATTGTATGTCAACATAATTGATTTTTATTAATGCCAAAAATGATTACAATATTCAGTAAAGAATATCCAGCCTGATCTTACGAGGAAACGTAACTATTTTACGTTTTGTCAGTTTGTTTAATTCGTATGAATTTGTATGAATTCAGTCGAATATGAAAATGCATGATTTTAAAGCGGAGGTGTGCCAACCCCACCCTTAAACCCAACCATAATTGAAGGATGGGCAAATCGTACTAAATTGTACGACGGAGATTGTATGAATTCATATGAATTAGTTACTAAATCAAAAGTTACGAATTGGCATGAGTAACTTAATATCCGTTATTTTACGGTATATTTCTGTAACTTAATATCCGTTATTGTACGGTATATTTCTGTAACTTAATATCCGTTATTTTACGGTATATTTCTGTAACTTAATATCTGTTATTGTACGGTATATTTCTGTAACTTAATATCCGTTATTTTGCGGTATATTTCTGTAACTTAATATCCGTTATTTTGCGGTATATTTCTGTAACTTAATATCCGTTATTTTACGGTATATTTCTGTAATTTACAGCTGTTATTTTACTTTTTTAATGTAACCATAAAATTATGGATTTGTTTTACAGTGTACCATAAATATATCAAAATGTCATTTTTGATTAGTATGTGCGCTGATAAGCACTACATATTATATAAACCAGATATTATCATATCAGTTTTTTTTTTTTTTTTTTAATAACATGCAATTAAGCCAAACTTACCAAAGCCATGTGAAAGTGTCATTGTTTGTTGTAGTGAACTAATCATTCTTTGGTAGAGCTGCATATTGCTTATTTTAATTCATCTTTATTTCTATAGCGCTCTTCCCAGTGTACATTGTCAGCAGCAAAACCATAAAAAGCCAGAACAGTATTTCAGATGTTTTTATTTTATATAAGTATTGTTTCATGAATTAAAATTTATCTAAACGGAACACTGTTGCTTAATTTAAACACTCTGAATTTGTCATTTTCTTAATCATTACTGTGAAACTGATTTGAAACAATGTGTAGCTGTATATAAATGAACTAGTTTTAACTATAGGCGGGAATACTAAAATACCATTTAATGTAGCTTCTTAACTCACTCATAAAAACTAAGATGGGACTGAATTCAGGGATTGATCGAAAGCATTTCCTTTGTGAAAATGAATTGATGTGATATAATTGACAAATATTAAAATTCCATCATCATCTACTCATCCTCCATTAGTGCTGTTGAACACAAAAGAAGATACTGTGAGGAATGTTGAAAACCAGCAGCCATTGTCCTTTATAGTAGTTAAAAAAAATACTATGCAAGTCATTGTCTGCAGCTTTCCAGCATTCTTCAGAACATCTCCTTTTGTGTTTAACAGAAAGAAGGAAACTCAGATTTGGAACTAGTGGGGAACGAGTAAACGACAGAATTTTCATTTTTGGGTGAACTATCCCTTTAACGGTTTCTGGATAAATGTTTTGCTGTCCTGTTTCCAGCCTCAAGACGGCTACCGGCTGGTCCAGCATTTCCAGTTCATCGGTTGGCCTGCGTACAGAGACACGCCGCTGTCCAAACGCTCCATCCTGCAGCTGGTCAGACGACTGGCCAAGTGGCAGGAGCAGTATGACGGAGGAGACGGCCGTACAGTCGTCCACTGCCTGTGAGTCTGACCTCCACCACACACAGATATCATCACACATCAACATATGAGACATTGTGAGAGGCAGATTTAATAGGACAATATTTATAATCAAGTAGTAGGATAATGTTAGCTATGTCTCCTTTCAGAGGTGAGCACTTTACAATAAGACAGTCTAGCCAATAGAGGACGGGTCTCGTAGTAATCATAACAGTTTTAACCAAGCTGTAAGGATATTTGTAATGACTTTATCTCAAAGCCATTTTAAAACTTACATTAAATGATCTGAAGGCAAAAAAAAATTCCCAAACTGTGTAAATATATTTCCTTTGCTCCGTATACAGTACATGTTGCCAAAAAACTGTCTATAAAATTATTTCTTAGTAAGAAATTTCAGTTTTTTTGTTTTGAAACGTGAATCTCGGGATGTTGGAGGCCATAAGGGATCCACCAGTTGTATCTTTCATTACCTGCGATGAATTTGGAGGCTGAATTTGAAGGAGTCCTTAAATTTGTTCGAAATGAAACAGCCTGCGTCGTGCCGTAATGATGCAAACAATGGGCAGGGAAATTAGGTCAGCTATATTCTTGCATACATATACACATATTTATTTATTTATTATTTTTATTTTTAAAGTGTAAGAGGAAGGGTTGCCAAATATTGTCAAATTTTTCAGTATTACCGCAAACTGTATATCTAATCTTTTCTATTTGCATAGACTGCATCAGATCATGCATCCAACGTACGTAACTGGGTGGGGAAGGGTTTTTCCAGTTAAGTGTTATAAGCCTTTTAGCAATTATTAAACAAAAGGCGAGTGCAGAAATGCACTTAAAAAAAAATACTGGGTTGTTTCAACAGACTTTAGGTCAAATATGTAATAAACCCAATCATTTGGTTAAAAATCTAATTAACAAAAAAAAATTACTTGATGGTTGTGTTTGCCCAAATTTTACCCAGAGTTGTGATTGAAATAACCAACACAATCTCACAGCAATTCGAAACTTTTTGATATAGTGGCTAATTCGTATGAATACATATGATGTCATTCATACAGTTTAGTACGATTTTAGTAGATTATTAGTTTCTGACTATCATCTGACCAATCAGAGCAGAGCAGATTTTCAGAAAGACTGGATTCTTGAGACTAAGCTCTTTTTTCCATTTGTTTTGTTTTGTTTGATTACGTTTTATTTTATTTTATTTTTACTGTGGATGAATGTAAATCTAAAGTAGGAGACATCCAAAACAAATATTGGAACTTTTAAAGACTTGATGTACACTCTCCGGCCACTTTATTAGGTACACCTTACTAGTACTGGGCCTGATATCCCCCACGCCATTACACCACCACCAGCAGCTTGACTGTTGATACAAGGCAGGATGGATCCATGCTTTCATGTTGTTGACACCAAACTCTGACCTTACCATCCGAATGTCGCAGCAGAAATCGAGACTCATCAGATCAGGCAACGTTTTTCCAATCTTCTATTGTCCAATTTTGGTGAGCCTGTGCGAATTGTAGCCTCAGTTTCCTGTTTTTAGCTGCTGTAGCACATCCGCCTGAAAGTTGGACGTGTTGTGCGCTCAGAGATGCTCTTCTGCAGACCTCGGTTGTAACAAGTGCTTATTTGAGTTACTGTTGCCTTTCTGTTAGCTGGAACCAGTCTAGCCATTCTCCTCTGACATCAACAAGGCATTTGCACCCAAAGAACTGCCGCTCACTGGATATTTTCTCTTTTATGGACCATTCTCTGTAAACCCAAGAGATGGTTGTTCGTGAAAATCCCAGTAGATCAGCAGTTTCTGAAATACTCAGACCAGCTTGTCTGGCACCAACAACCATGCCATATTCAAAGTCACTTAAATCACCTTTCTTCTCCATTCTGATGCTCAGTTTGAACTGCAGCAGATCGTCTTGACCATGTCTACATGCCTAAATGCATTAAGTTGCTGCCATGTGATTGGTCGACTAGATATTTACGTAAACAAGAGCTTGGACAGGTATACCTAATAAAGTGGCCGTTCAGTGTATATACTTAAAATCACACTGATTTCACTATACTGTGTGACACTTGTTAATGCAGCACATTTGGATCCTACACAATGTGTATCTCATAGCACCTCTAACCAGTCCATACAGAGTCATAGATTAAAACTGCAACTTTAAAAGAACGAAAGGATAAAACTGCACAGCCTTTGAGTCAAGGACAATCTTATCAGTGTCGCAAATTAAAGCCAGAGAGATACAAAAGATCTGACAACTTCATTACTTTCCTGTCACTGTCAAAAACGTTATTGTTGAACGCTGTTAAATACAGAGCAGCTTCGTGTAAAAAAAAAAACTGTCACAGTAATGCTGAGACCATTCACTCTGAACAAGCGATCATATCATGTCGATGTACTGATACTAATCAAGTATAAAACTGACCCGTGATCAGTGCTAGCTGTTTGTTTTAACGTCTGTTCAAGCAGATATCAACCTTCAAATACAAGTCTCAGGAAATCCTGCATAATAGGCCATCAGTGTTTGTATTTTCCAAGGCAATGGCTGCACATTAAACTGAGATATGAGCAAGTATTTGAACATGCAAATAAAATCCCCCGTGTAGCTTTTGAGCCCTGAGATCTTCAGATATGTAGCACAACTCAAGCTGTGATTTTTCTGGGATATTAACTCTGCATATTTCTGTTATGACGGGACGTGTGATGAGTTTTTCCGTTGTGGATCTCTTCAGGACGGGCGGAGGACGCAGCGGGACGTTTTGTGCCATCTGTAGCATCTGCGAGATGATCCAGCAGCAGAACATCGTGGACGTCTTTCACACAGTCAAGACGCTGAGAAACAACAAAGCCAACATGGTGGAGACGATGGTGAGTTACAGACGTATAGATATCAACACATAAAAGCATGTGGAAATGTGTTTCTACCTTTTAAAAAGTTTGAGGTTAGTAAAAAATAAGCAGGTTAAAAGACTGAAAGTTATATCTATCAAATAATTCTGAAATTAAAGGGGTAAAAATAAAGTTAAAGGGGTAGTTCACACAAAAATTCTGTCATTTGTATTGCACCTGTAGGACTCTCCTCTCCGAGTGTACCATCAACACTCCATCTTTCTGGAAAAACATTGTGCGATTATTATTAGTGTGCTTCACACAGGTGAGTGGGCTTGACAAACCACCTGTAGGTGACGCACTCTGTAAAAAAAATGCACACAATTCCTTCATGTTGTCCCAAAACAAATAGGTTAACTTAATTGTTTTATTAATTTACTCTCGTTTAGCTTGTTCTAAACCTGTCTGTCTTCTGTTGAACACAATAGAAGATTTTTCGAAGAATGCTGGAAACCTGTAACAATTGACAAATAAAACGTATGCTGGAATAGTTGTAAGTTCATTCCACTGTGGCTGTCTCTGAAATAGAGTCTAAGCTGAAGAAAAATGAATGAATGAATGGAAGGGCATCTGCTGCGTAAACCATATGCCGGAATTAGAGTTTGGTCGATAGATGATGCCGATAGACATCACGATGCTGAGCTGGCGTCACGATCCTCCTCCCAGATTGTCGCAGCAGCAACCCGCTCACGAAAAATACACACTTAGGCCCTGTTTTCAATAATTCGTCTTAGTTTTTAATTGTCATTTTAGAATATACGTTGCTGAAAACGCACATCACGTGACCACACACACACACTCTGTCATGCGCTCTAGCAGGTGTCCACGTCTGAGCTCCAGGCAGTCAGCTGGTGCTTTGAGCACAAAACCCCAGAGAGCAGCGCACGTCGGACAGTTTATCAAAGATGTACCGCTTGATGGCGTCTCACTGTAGTTGTTAAATGTCATATTTAATTAATCTAGTCTCTATCTAACGACTCTTTGGTCTTTTGAATCTATCAGGTAATGTGTCACAGGGTCAGTAGACTGCTTCAATCATTCGCTTTCACGCTTGTAAAGATCCTGTTGGTTGTGCACCTTTTTTTTTACCAATCAAGTTTGTTGACGCCATTATAACGACGGTAATGGTAATTTGTGTGTAACTTGTCTTTCTTTATTTATGATTTGGTTATGGGTAAAACAAAGACCATGCGGGTCAGCTAGTTGAAACGGTAGGCTACAAATAATTAATTTGTTACGAATTCATTATTCATAAATAATTAATTCACCGCCACCTATGACAACAATGCCATCGTCTAACGTGATGTTTCACATTAGATATCGTACAATGTCAAATTGGTTGACATCGCCAAACCCTAGCTGGAATAGTTGCCGGTTCATTCCGCTGTGGCAGTCTCTGAAATAGAGACTAAGCTGAAGGAAAATGAATGAGAGAATGCAAGTAAATGGTTACAGGTTTTCGGCTTTAAAACATCTTCTTTTGTATCCAACCAAAATTAAAAAAAAACATAAAGGTTTGGAACAACTTGAGAGTGAGCAAATAGTGAGCACATTTTCATTTTTGGAAGAACAATCCCTTTAAGTAAAAGTTACGTCTTTCTCAGGATTTGTTGTACCTTCTTTGCTAGTCATTTTCAGGTTGTATTACAGTAGTTAGCTTCCCCCTATATTAGCGAAATTTTCAATTCTTATCACCATATGGTTTCTGCTGCAGCAGTTGATGGCTGTGATGGGTGTTTGCTCTTCATGGCTCTCAGACTGAAAAGCAGTGTAATTATAGGTTGACCTGAAGCCTGTGCTCCAGACAGCTGTATTTCAGTGATTGTGAGAGTCTGCAGGTGTGATTAGACATCTGTGCTGAACTGCTTCCACTCACTGACTCCAAACTGAAGAGCCCACAGCTGCACATCTCAGACGGAATAACACTGACATCAGGCTAAACCTGCCCGTCACCTGACCTGAAGAAATGAATGCTTTCTTTAGAAAAAGACTTCTTACTTTTTAGATTATTTTATCAGCTTGAAAATCCTACTGGTGAGTTTCATTCTCTTAACACAATATTAAAATATGTAGGCCTCACTCTCTCCTCTCCGAGTGTACCAGACACTTTCTTATCAACACTCCATCTTTCTGGAAAAACATTGTGCGATTATTATTAGTGTGCTTCACACAGGTGAGTGGGCTTGAAAAATGCTGGGTTCCACAATTCCTTCACGTTGTCCCAAAACAGGAATTTTTCACAGTATTTCCTATAATATTTTTTCTTCTGGAGAAAGTATTTTGTATTATTTTAGCTAGAATAAAAGTTTTTAAAATTGTTTTCAGGCCAATATTATTAGCCTCCTTAAGCTATTTTTTTTTATTGTCTACAGAACAAATCATCATTATACAATGACTTGCCTAATTACCCGAACTCGCCCAATTAACCTAGTTAAGCCTAGTTAAGTACATGTCACTTTAAGCTGATTACTAGTATCTTGACAAATACCTAGTGAAACATTATTTACTGTCATCATGGCAAAAATAAAAGAAATCAGTGATTAGAGATGAGTTATTAAAACTATTATATTTAGAAACGTGTTAAAAAAATATCTTCTTTACGTTAAACAAAAATTGGGGGAAAAATATACAGGGGGGCTAATAATTCTTACTTCAACTGCATATATATATATATATATACTGGACAGTATACTGTATATAAGGATGGATATTTATATTCTAAACAAACCATTAAACAAATATTTCTATTTCTGTATGTGACTCCAACAATGTACACTACCTGACTAAACTCTTGTCGTCAATCCCAGTGGTAAGAGCAGCAAGTAATAACTTGACTTCAAGTTGATCGTTTGGAAAAAGTGGCAGAAGTTCAATTTTTCCGATCATCTGTTGAACTGCATCCCAATCATCACAGATACTGCAGAAGAGATATTGGAACCTGCATGGACACAAAGATTATCACAGAAATCAGTCAAGTTTGGTGAAGGAAAAATCATACTTTGGGGTTACATTCAGTATGGGGGTCTGCGAAAGATCAGAGTGGATGACAACATCAACTTTCTGAGGTATCAAGACCTTTGTTCTGCCCATTACATTACAAGGCAAAGGAGTGTCAAATTCTTCAGCAGGATAGCGCTCCTCATACTTCAACCTCCAAATCAAAGTTCCTGAAAGCAAAGACGCTAAAAGTGCTTCAGGATTGGCCAGCCCAGTCACCAGATGGAAAGATGGAGGAGGCATTAAAGATAAATCCAAGGAATCTTGATGAACTCTGGGAGTCCTGCAAGAACGCTTTCTTTGCCATTCCAGATGACTTTATTAATAAGTTATTTGAGTCGTTGCAGAGATGTACAGATGCAGTCCTCCAAGCTCATGGGAGTCATAGAGTACACAATATTAATTCTGTTTCCGCTGCACCATGACTTTAAATGCTATACTGTACATTGTTTCTGTTAAGTGACAAGACTTTTGTCTAAGCCAAGCTAGACCTGACTGTCCTAATTCAATAATTAAAAATCAAGACATGATCATATTTTATTTTGGTGAAATAAGCTTAATCTAGAGGCCTTTGCCTTTCATATAAGCCACTTCTGATATCAAATGATCAACTACAAGTCAAGTTATTATTTGTTGTTTCTAAAACTTTTGTCAGGTAGTGTCTATTAGAAACATGTTGGCCAGATGTGAGAAGGTATAAAGCGTTTGTCAACAATAAGCCGATGAGGCTATTCCTCCATCATAAACAGATGTTTCTTCTCTAATAAAAGCGACTGTATAATGACGGCTTTGCATTATTAATGCAGGGGTTATGAGGGGAATCTCCCCTGAGCGTCGTCTGCTTTGAACCGCTCATGATGTTTCTCTGCTGGTTGTGTTTGTGTTTCAGGAGCAGTACAAATTCTGTTATGAAGTGGCACTGGAGAGTCTGAACGGCTTCTGAACGCGGGAAAACAAGAGAAACAATCTTCTCTTCTTCCTCTGAACGACATCTCATCTCGTCCTTCAGCGGCGGGAACAGGAAACGCTGTAAAATACTGTATAAATAAAACGTTATTTGCCATTTCTTTCTTCTTCTGTCAAATGTCCAGCATCCGAGCGTGTATCCTGGACCGTGAAGTGATCTTGTACAGTCCTTTCCTTTTTAGCTCTACGCCTTGAATGTTACCCATCAATGTAAAGAACAAAAAAAAAAAAGAGAGAAAAAAAAAAACGCTTCTTTCTACATGCCGGCTGGGAATCACCAAATAGACTTTCCCAGAGCTCTGTACAGATTTAAAGAAAAATAACGACAACAAAAAGCTTAAAAGTGAATTTGCAGAGAAACGTGAGAACGGATATTTTTGTTATTCTGATGATGAGTTTTTTTTGTGGTTCCTCCCTTTGGTGCGTTTTCACTCTGCCTGCTTTCTCATAAAACACACACACACACACCGCTCGCCTACAAACCAGCATAAAGAGGTTCAAAAGCTGGAAATTTTGGGCTGATGTTTCTTTTATCGATATTTCTTGTCTTTTCTTTTAGTGTTTGTTCTTTCTAAAAATATAGACGTCGCCGTTTTGGTTTCTTGATGTGGGCAGTGAACGTTACAGATTAAAAATGTATCCGAAGTATTTTCTGTTTGTCATTTGCACTTTATATGTTCAACATAGGCTCATTCTGAAAGCGTAGCCCTGTATACATTTCTGGAGATCAGTGAATTATGTAGCCAGAGGAACGTATGGCTGCATTTCGTCTTTAAAACGAACTCTACGCGAGGCATGTCGCCATTTCTTTCGGTGCTTATCAGCTGACCGCTTTTGTATGGATGGCTTTTCCGCTGTTATCAGTTTGTCCAGTGGCTCGTCGCGTTGGTCAGAGGACTTGAGATGCAGAGAGGAGGTTCAAGTCTGGTGAAGAACGGTTCCAGAAAGTGGGTTAGACAAAGATAAAGGCCAAGTACAGTGGTCCCTTACTATAATGCAGTTCACCTTTGGATGGCCTGGTGCAATTTGACTATTTTTTTTTTCTCTAAATCGCGCTATTCGCGTGTAAACAGACGCGTGAACATTAGAGTTTACTCGCTTCATTCGCGCGAAAGATGAAAATGAAAGAATAGACAACAAACATTGGAAAATTTAAAATAAAATAAAAGGTTTAGCCTAATAAAATCACTGATCACATCTGTGTTATCGTACGCATCAAAGGGTTAAAAGTGTGTTCAATTTTTTACTTTAATTATTCAGCGATTCCTCCGAGTACCACTAGAAGTAAGCTTGCGTACCACTACTGGTACACGTACCAAAGTTTGAGAACCACTGCACTAGATTATTTCAGAGGTGCACCCAGCTCTGTGAGCTCATAAACTCCTCCAGAAACTGAAACTGGATGATGGAAGTTTTCAGCGGTGCTTCTGACTGAGCCGTGCCCAGATTGATAAACTGTCCTCGGCTGGAGAATTATTTCCCCGAGACACCAACAACATAATCACACCCCCACAAGAGCAAGCTCCTGATTGGTTAACGCGTCGCGAATGTCCGCTGAAGTTCAGATTTTCAAATTGGATCGATTCACAATTCGCGCAGTGCCATTTGCGCGCCGCAGGATGCCTATTGGCGCCTTTGCATTGACTTAACATGTAAATCACTCTCGCTTGACGCGTCTGGTGTGAACGCAGCATGACTCTGAAGTGCTCAACTGTATGTTTGCAAGTTTTCTCCCCACAATGTCGATGAAACATTCTGCACCGTCCCAAGCGGTAACACCCAATTCTCAAAAGGCAGAGGAAGATGCTAACCATCGCACAAAAAGTTGAACTTCTGGACATGCTAAAGCAAGGTAGAAGTTACGCGGCTGTAGGAGCCATTACGGAATAAATAAATGAAGATTAAACGGTTTCATTCTATAATACTAGACTTTTTTTTCTACGAAGGTTTGAACTTTGAGTGTTTAAACAAGAGAGAAAAGTGTGAAAATGTCAATGTCTGTGTGGGGAAAAGTGTATAAAGTGTGTAGTGAGGGGTTTTACAGCCTTAAAACGTCTACAGTATAGTAGTTGTAAAAAATAAAGCTGACTACTTCATAGATTTCGCCTATTGCGGGTTCATTTTAAAACATAACTCCTATGATTGATGAGGGACCCCTGTATATAGCAGGGTGAGAATGTGGTAAAATCTGAAAACATGGTAAAAATCAGACGAGGGCTTTTCTTTTTCTGGATTTCTTTTTGAAAAACTGTCGGTTGGGTTTAGGGAAGTGGGTAGGCGCTGGTCAATCTGTGCTTTTGAAAACACTATTGGTTGGGTTTAGAGAAGAAGGAGGGTGGGTCAGTCGATCAGTCAGTCAGCAGCGGCCTCTGCTGGGTTTACGGGAGAACAGCAGGTACGAATGCCACTCGCGAGAGAAATTTGAGATCTTTAAAAGCGTACAAAGAAACATCTGGTGGATTCGTGGAAACAAAAACTGCAAAAAATAAATAAATAAATAAAACAGTGGATCCTGGGACATATTTGGCTCTCTCCAGAAATGCATATAGTGGTACTTAATCAGAATGGGCCTGGGTTGTATATGTCTGTTACCTCCGAGGGTGAATCTCGCAAATAATTATTATGTAATAAAAATGTTTATTATTAGGAAAATAGCTGTTTTAGGAGCATTGATTGCCTAGTTGTTAATTAAAGAGTAAATAAAATCTTTAAAATAGTGTTTGCTTTATAAAATAAAATAATATATATTTTATTTGATTATTTATTTAAGTATTTATTTTAATTTTAGACATTTCTTTGTGAGATTCACTCCTAAAATACGTGTATGTATTTGTAAAAACTCTTGCATTTTTGTTTTATTTTTGAAGTGCCATATTTACAAAATAAAAAAAAAGGCTGCCATCAAAACATGTTCAAGATGCGTATCAGGAACACTGTGTTTCTGCATTCTGACCTGAAAAATAAAAGCACTGGCAACTGAACACAACTCGTTTCTAAACCAGAACTTGGAGGAGAAGCTTTTCGAACTCCTCCAGATTTCAGACTCCGGCCATCTGCATTTTCCAGCGTGATAAAAGCTAGTGAATTTAACTGTAAATCCAAGAGTTTTGCACGAAACCTGTGACTTGACTGTGATAATTGTTTCTTAACTGCTGAGACGTGTTTTGAAGACCCATTTTTGAATGTTTGACTGAAAAGCAGCCATCACGCAAATGTTACGGCACTTACTTTATTTTGATGAATTCACTGCCTGCTTTTTCTTTGACTTCGCTATGTGAGTTTTTTATTATTATTATTATTATTTTTCAATGATTATTTATCATTTATTTGTCTAGCAAAGTGGTATGTAGAGCTGGTGATTTCATGATCATGGTGGTTCTGTTGCTTGGAATTGTGATAACTAATAAAGGGACCAAAATGTTGAACAGCAACTTTCCTGAATCGCTGAAGTTTGTACGTGATTTACTGTCCCTCGGTCTCCGGAAATGACAGCTGATGATCTGTACTGCTTTAAAAGCTCAAACACACACACAGCTGAGGAAATCAAATGGTTATACGCTTTTTATGAGCAAACGGAAAAAAAAATTCAGAATATTCTCTTCATTTAATCGCTTCATTTACGAGCAGTATACTGTGGGAATATAAATGTATATAATCTAGTTCTAAATTAGCAATAATCTATATTTAACTGAGAAGTTGTATTCTTAGGTTTTTTTAATTAGCGCAGTTCATTCAAAACCCTAGCTAGGGTGTGACAGACCTTAAAGTCTCTTGGTTTCCTAAGCACTGACTGTGCCAAAGTGATGCAAATGCTAAAGGCATCGTCTCAACGACTCTTGTTTTGTCTTTGGGTGATACTTTCAAACTGGTCAAATGGCTGGACAGGTTTTGACTCTAGCATATCATTTGCACACTTTGTTTTCATGCTAAAAGGTATCACGAATGGGTACTTATGCTGATGAGATTTGGGTTGGGGGCAATTTACCCTGCTGACAACAATTTGCTCCACCTACATGTATCATTGTCTGTAAAAATGTATTTAAACTAGTAGCTTGGATGCACTAGTTCTGAGTTCTTTCGAAGACGCCACAGCGACGTCGAGTTTCTTATAAGATTCTGCTTTATAGACAACCGATAGTTCTCCCTGTTTTTTTTGCTCGTCTTAGAATTTCACACAGTATTGGTAAAAACCTTAAGAATTGTGTTGTTTCAACTCATTTTAAATAAGTAGTTTGAACAAGCAGCAAAAGTCATTTCTTTGAGTGCTGGACTCACTAGCTTGACTTTCCAGTGTGCTGCATGAACTGGTTGCAAAATCAAATGTGATTTTTACTTTTACGTTACCGTTATTTTTGGGGAAAGGATATATAGCTAACGTTCAGTTATGAAAACATTAGTTCTGAATGGTTGCTGGATGCTCTGAAAGTCAAAAAAACAACAAAAAAAACAATTGTATAATCTTGCAAACATTATCAGACTGTTACTCCAACATTCAAAACATTTAAAAAAAATCAATTAACAATGTATATAGATTGCGTTATTATTCACATATTCTACAAGAATACAGTGTAGATGGTATTTTTCACACCCTCCAATATTTTCAATATGAATTTCTGTCCAATGGGTCTTCTGTTTTTGTTAAGAAAATAAATCTTACAAGTTATTTATACATTTTACTGTAAGAGAAGCTGTCCAGCATGTGTTTGAAACTTTAAGAGAATCTTCTCAAAATAGTTAGTTTGTCATTGAAAAATTAGCCAGAAAGCCGTTTTGAAACTTTTTTTCCTGTTAACTCGAAGCTTTGTTTGTAATTTAGAGAGAAGTTTGCAAACTATGCTTGTTAGTAACTTAGACTAAGGCCCAATCCCAATTCTACCCCTTAGCCCTTACCCTTCATTTTGTGCATTCCTGTGAAGAGGTATAGGTGTCCCAGTTCTCTTTAGCTTGAAGGCGTAGGGCTAAGGGGAAGGGGTAGATAGCCCTTCGAACGAAGATTTTTCAGGACCACACTTGAAACCAAGGGGTAAGAAAGCTTCACAGAATACACAGCCACAACGGAGGGATAGTTGCACCTGGAAGTAAGGAGATCCAGAAATTAGTATTTTTTGTCATTATTATGAATTTAGAGAAACAAACAAGCATGTGTTTTAATATATTCATAACCGTGCTCGTGTTTAACCATCATGCTTTTATAAAAAATAAATTAAATGGAAAAAAAAACGCTAAAACAAAAACCGCAATCTATAATAATAACTCCTGTCCCACAACATTCTGTCACTCGATGACACTCAAATACCCTGTCTGAAAAGTCTAGTGGCTGGGAATGAGCTTTTTACAGTGTCTGGTATGATATTAATGTTAATTAGATAAAAATGACCACAGTGTAAATGCACAGTACTGTTATGATCTTACTGCCACATTATATCGTTATGATAACATACTACCAAATAATGACTAGAATAACTACAGCAGTCGCCATCGTCTGATCTCATAAGAAGCAAGAATAGTTACAAATATGTTCAAACATTCTCAAATGTTCTGAGAATGATCCAGTACTTTGGTTGAAATTAAAGTTTTGTTGTGTGTGTGCGATGGTCAACAAGCAACTTTTTTTTCCATTAAAGCATATGCATATTTCATAAAGTGTACTGCAGATTAAAAACATTAAAAACTCTCACCTCTGCCCGCCACACAGACATCAAAGACAATGAGAGCTGTAAAGAGGGAAGGTGCTTCTTTAGGCCTTCTGAGATTCAGTCCAGACGTCAAACGCAGAAATAACCCACCGTCATATACTGTAGACATAAACAAAGGAAAGCTGAGCAAATAAAGCACAAAAAAACAAGTTTGTTGGAGACAAATATATATATATATATATATAAATATGAGATATTATATAATTATATATATATGGTATCTATATAAATATATATAAATGAGAACATTGCCAAGATTGTTTAAAACTTGAATTAAAATAGTTACACATGTTCAAACATTCTCAAATATTTTAAGAATGATCCATTACTTTGGTTGAAATTAAAGTTTTGTTGTGTGTGAGGGGGGGATACAAATAACAAAATAAACATACAAATGAGCCCAAAGTAATATAAATGGCTCCTGATGACACAATGCATACCTGTCAACATTGGGATGTGAAAATAAGGGATCATTTGAATTCTTCAAGTTCAAGTCCCGCATCTACCTCCTGCGCAGAAATCAACAGCGCACCTGAGCTGTAACGTATGTCTCTATATTAAGGTTAAATATGTTACAAGATTTGAATATTGCGTCAATTGTGTGAGGTAATGAAGCTCATTCAAGATCTGGCAACTTGACAAATATGAACAAAAGTGCTTTTTTTGAAACTGCATTGGGACGTACAAATTACGGGAGTTTCCCAGGAGAAATAACAAACCGGGAGGGTGGCGGGAGATGGATGTGAAATATGGGAGACTCCGGGGAAAAACGGGAGTGTTGGCAGGTATGGTCTGGATGCAGACCTGGTGCAGTGCAATCTGTGCTGCACGCAATGCTTTTTAATGGGCTCACCCAACCCCACCTCTAACCCTCACAGCTCCATTGAGTGCATTGTGTCTGACATTGCATCATTGAGATATGTCGTTTCAGTTTGCATCATCAAGGCAGCTTCCAGAAAAAAATTATTAATTTCATTCATTTTCTTTTCAGCTTAGTCCCTTTATTAATCTGGGGTCGCCACAGTGGAATCAACCGCCAACTTATCCATCATATATTTTACACAGTGGATGCCCTTTCAACTGTAACTCATCACTGGGAAACACCAATACACACTTATTCACTCACAGACAACTTTGCTTTCTCAATTTACCTACACTACGTCTTTGGACTTGTGGGGGAAACCGGAGAACCAGGAGGAAACCCACACGAACACAGGGAGAGCATGCAAACTCCACACAGAATTGTCAACTGACCCAGCCGAGGCTCGAACCAGCGACCTTCTTGCTATGACGCGACAGTGTTACCCACTGCGCCACCGCATCACCCATTGTTGGTTAATTTGAGTAAATTTATTGCTTTTTTCAACCACATCATAAATCATAGATTATAATAATAATAACAATAATAATAAAGCAGATTTATGAAGTCAATCTTAATGCTGTGACTCATATAAAGATTGTCAGAATGTTGTTGTCGTTTTTATACAGTGTACTTGTTAAAAGCAAACATATTTTCTATTTCGGTGCCGTTTTTCAAAAGCCATTAATTCGTCCTTTATAAAGCTCAAGTGCAGCGTGTACACAGAAACACTGTGTTCAACTGATTAGCGCGAGCTCATATTTGAGATTGGAGTTCTCCACAGAAAATGTCATTTTCCATGAAGCTCGGTTAGTGCTGTTTTTCCTGAAATCGTAATTCTGACAAGGATGAAAAAAGCAGCTCTGCACCAAATGTGTTCCGTCCGCAGTAAAGAGTCGCTCTCTGAATAAACACAGTGTTGTTAGCCTGTTGCGTGGGCTAATAGGAGAAGTGTTTCGCTGTGTTGAGAAGCCATTATAACTCTTCTTGCTATTTCACAACACGGCAATTACGATTCTCCATGGGCAGGAAAAGCTTTACACTTCAAATTAAGAGGTAAAAGATTCTGCTTAAAAAGGAAAAGCTTTTTGTGTCGGTGCTAATTTCACTGGAAGGCAAACTAGTCTTGATTTAAATTTACCTTAAGTGACACTTCACCATAAACAAAACATCCATCTACACATATTTATTTCTCAAAACATAATATTTCTAAATAGTTTTGCTTCTTTTTCTATTATGAAGCGTTTCTACTGCTGCTCGGTATGCTTGCGTATTGTTTGGTTCTTAGTTTTCTTTGTTTTGTTTGATAAATCATTTGACATGGCGACCCCGGATTGATAAAGGGACTAAGCCGAAAAGAAAATGAATGAAATCATTTGACAATTTTGTTAACTGTATATATACAGTATTTACAAATGTATATATACTCACCAGCCACTTTATTAGGTACACCTTACTAGTACTAGGAGGTTGGACCCCCTTTTGCCTTCAGAACTGCCTTAATCCTTCGTGGCATAGATTCAATAATGTACTGGAAGTATTCATCAGAGATTTTGGTCCATATTGACATGTTTGCATCACGCAGTTGCTGCAGATTTGTCGGCTGCACATCCATGATGTGAATCTCCCGTTCAACCACATGCCCAAAGGTGCTCTATTGGATTGAGCTCTGGTGACTGTGGAGGCCATTTGAGTACAGTGAACTCATTGTCATGTTCAAGAAACCAGTCTGAGATGATTCGCTTTATGACATATCATGCTGGAAGTAGCCATTAGAAGATGGTACACTGTGGTCATAAAGGGATGGACATGGTCAGCAACAATACTCAGGTAGGCTGTGGGAATGACATGACGCTTGATTGGTACTAATGGTTCCAAAGTGTGCCAAGAAAATATCCCCCACAGCATTACACCACCACCAGCTTTCATGTTGTTGACACCAAATTCTGACCCTACCCTCTGATTGTCATGTTTAAGAAACCAGTCTGAGAAGTTCCCCGTTTTATAACAGGGTGCGTTATCCTGCTAGAAGTGGCCATCAGAAGATGGGTACACTGTGGTCATAAAGGGATGGACATGGTCAGCAACAATACTCAGGTAGGCTGTGGCGTTGACATGATGCTCAATTGGTACTAATGGGCCTGATATCCCCCAAACCCTTACACCACCAGCACCAGCCTGAACCGTTGCTACAAGGCAGGATGGATCCATGCTTTCATGTTGTTGACACCAAATTTTGACCCTACCATCCAAATGTCTCAGCAGAAATCGAGACTCATCAGACCAGGCAACGTTATTCCAATATTCTAATGTCCAATTTTGGTGAGCCTCTGTGAATTGTAGCCTCAGTTTTCAGTTCTCAGCTGACAGGAGTGGCACCTGGTGTGGTCTTCTGCTGCTGTTGCCCATCTGCCTCAAGGTTGAACATGTTGTGCGTTCAGAGATGCTCTTCTGCAGACCTCAGTTGTAACAAGTGCTTATTTGAGTTACTGTTGCCTTTCTATCGGCTCGAACCAGTCTGGCCATTCTCCTCTGACTTCAACAAGGCATTTGCACTGCCGCTCACTGGATATTTTCTCTTTTTCAGACCATTCTCTGTAAACCCTAGAGATGGTTGTGCGTTAAATTCCCAGTAAATGAGCAGTTTCTGAAACACTCAGACCAGCCCGTCTGGCACAAACAACCATGCCACGTTCAAAGTCTCTTAAATCACCTTTCTTCCCCATTCTGATGCTCAGTTTGAACTGCAGCAGATCGCCTTGATTATGTCTACATGCCTAAATGCATTGAGTTGCTGCCATGTGATTGGCTGATTAGAACTTTGCCTTAACTGGCAGTTGTACCTAATAAAGTGGCCGGTGAGTGTATATGTATGTGTATTTTTTTAGACTGTTATAAGCAAAATAAAATCCAAGCCTCTTCAAGGTTTTCTGGTCTCTTGTGAGGTTAACTGCAGTGTTGTGGCCACAGGCGCAGCTGTAGCACTGGTCGGTTGTGTGGTTTCTCCATCTGTCTGTCACTGCCATCACTTCAGTCAGTCAGTCAGATCCTCACATCCACAAATTATTAATCCCCCTCTCGCAGGTCGGCACTGATCAATTATTAACATTGTTTATGAACATGATTTTTTCACACCTGTGGTATATGTGAGCATCTTATATAGAGCTTCATCCACAGTGAAGCTTGTCAACATGCTGGAAAACGAAGAAATCGACACGTTGACCTCACTCAGAAGAACATGGGGAAAGTTGTTGGATTGAACTGTATTGTTTGATTTAACTGTGTCTGACTGAACTGTGTCTAATTTTACTTTGACTAAACTGTGTCTGATTAAACTATCTGACTGAACTGAGCCTGACTAAAATGTGATTAAACTATTTAACTGAACTGTGTCTGAATTAACTCTCTGATTTCACTGCATTTGATTGAACTGTCTGACTGAACTATGTGTAATTAAACTGTGTTTGACTAAACTGTGTCTGGCTGAATTGTCTAACTGAACTGTGTATAATTGTGCTGTTTAACTAAACTGTGTCTGATTAGGTTGTTTCTAATTGAACTGTGTTTGCCTGAACTGTGTCTAATTGAACTGTGTTTGACTGAATTGTGTCTGATTGAATTGTGTGTGATTTAACCACGTCTGATTGAACTGTGTCTGACTGCACTGTGTCTGATTTAACTCTGTTGACTGAACTGTGTCTGATTTAACTGTGTTTGACTGAATTGTGTCTGATTGAACTGTGTCTGACTGAACTATGTCTAACTGAGCTGTGTTTGACTGAATTGTCTGATTTAACTGTGTCTGATTGAACTGTCTGACTGAACTGTGTCTGATTTAAATGTGTTTGACCGAATTGTATCTGATTTGACTGTGTTTGACTGAATTGTGTCTGATTGTATTGTGTCTGATTTAGCTGTGTCTGATTAAACTGTCTGACTGAACTGTGTCTGATTTAACTGTGTTTGACTGAACT
>CAIGQQ010031496.1:6967451-6982929 GCA_903798035.1 Danio albolineatus
GTGTCTGATTTAACTGTGTTTGACTGAACTGTGTCTGATTGAACTGTTTGACTGAACTATGTCTGATTTAACTGTGTTTGACTGAATTGTGTCTGATTGAATTGTGTCTGATTTAACTATGCCTGATTGAACTGTCTAACTGAACTGTGTCTGATTTAACTGTGTGTGACTGAACTGTGTCTGATTAAACTGTTTAACTGAACTGTGTCTGATTTAACTGTCTAATTTAACTGTGTTTGACTAAACTGTCTCTGATTGAATTGTTTCTGATAGAACCGTGTTTGACTGAACTGTGTCTGATTAAATCGTCTGACTGAAGTGTGTCTGATTGAACCGTTTCTGATTGAACCATTTTTAACTGAACTGTCCCTGAATGAACCGTGTTTGACTGATCTGTCTGATTGAACTGTTTAACTGATTGAACTGTGTTTGACTGAACTGTTTAACTGGTCTGTGTTTGACTATCTGATTGTACTGTGTCAGAAAGTATATATTTAATTGTGTGTGTGTGTGTCACTAATATATATATATATATATATATATATATATCACTATATACATCACAATATTTTTTTTGACTCTTTATGGACTCTAATATTTTGTTCTTGCTTAAATCCATACAGTGATTTTCTTTTGTCCAGGCAGTGTGGGTCTAGAAGCGATATAAATACGCATTTTAGGAATTACACTTAAATCCGTGACAAAACAGAATCCATTAGAGAGCCTGTGAAATGACTTTATGACTGACAATCTGCTCACAGTCATTTGTAAGACAATTTGGAGTCACAGCTCTGCCAATCCCTTAATGCCAATCATTTCAAATTCAATTCTAAATCTGGCCTGACGACAAGCAGCCGGGCGTCCGCTGGGATCCGCATTTCATCTGTCAAGGTTACCCGTTTGGCACGTGGTGGCATCATTACACCGAATGGCACGAGATGGCGAGCGATTTGGGTCAAGAACAGAGGTTTTTCGACCTTGAGAGCGGTGAGACGGAGACGGAGGTGCCGCTGTCAGTCTGTTGGCTGCATGTGCTTTCTGGCAGAGATTCAGGGCTGTTTGGAGCGCCACTGCAGGACTCTCAGAAATCAACGCCTTTGCAGATGGTGCAGATTCTCATACTAGTGGAGGTCAGCCAGCAGATTCACAAACACTGAGAAGGAGATTGCAGACAGTCTGATGCCATGATTCCTGAGAGTGACAGACTCCAGCAGAGAGAGAGAGAGAAGTGACACCATGAAAGAGAAATGCACAGAGAGAGAGAGAGAGAGGCAAACAAACACCGGATAAAATGCTTGCAAATGACTCCTAAACAACTGGGCGGTGGGTGTGTTAAAGGAGTAAGTTAAAGCACTGGGGGATTGAATGTGTTTGATGTGATGTAGCTCTCTGCTCAGATGACATTTTATTAACACAATTTTTGCAGTTTTGTCCCACAGAACAGTTTGGAATTTCTGTAATACTTAAATAAAACGTTCTAAATTTTAAATAGATGTCATAATTAGATTCCTGATTTTTTTTTATTTAACAGAATGAGAATCAGAAGGAGCTTTACTGCCAGTTATGTTTACACATACGAGGAATTTGTTTTCGTGACAGATAATAAATATATTTTAAAAATAGAAGTCATATTTATTTACTTTTCATTGTTATATGAAAATCCTCTTTTTATTATTTTAATTAAATCTAAAGCTAAGGACAAAACAAAATGTTTGTTTTTTTTAAATAAGAGCACAGAATTTTGGATTAGGGTTAATCAAAAGCCAATCAAAAATATAATAGTAGTTCTCTCAGCAAAGTTGCAGTATAATATTTAGTAATTTATTTATTTTTTTTTGCTTTAAAAATAATTTAGTTTTACTGAAGTAACATTTATTTTATTTTATATTTGCACAAATTAGATTTTATTTTTTATTCCTTTAAAACACCCCTTAATCCTTTATCCTTCAAACTAGGGGTTGCAGAATAATTTCGAGGGGTCGAGAGTGATTAAAAAATGTGCCATTTTATGTGATCATAATTTTATTTTTGTTTTCAGTATTACAAGTAAAAGTTACAAACAAATATTTGCTGATTTTTTTAAAGATATTACTGAGGTGTTTAAAAAAGTGAATCAAACATCATTACTGTGCAGCGACTAACTTGCTAGTTATCACTACAATGCACAGCTGAATGTGAAAACCCAGTCTGATCTCACAAGAAAACGTAAGCATTTTACATTTTGCCAGTTTATTGGCTAATTCGTACGAGTTCAGTCATACGAAAATGTCTGATTTAAAAAAGGAGGCATGGCACCCAACTCCACCCCTAAACCCAACCGTCATTGGGTGATGAGCAAATCGTACTAAATTGTACGAATTCATACGAATTAGCCACTAAATCAAAAATTACGAATTGCCGTGTGACAGCGTTGGAAAACCGCAACTGCGAAAATGGATAAATATGTAATTCGCTAATCTAAATATATTGAGGAAAATGTGGACAGTTTGCCTGAGTCATCGGAACCGTCTACTTCGTCTAAGCATAAGAGCAAGAACTCGTCAGACCAAAGTAGAAAAGTATGGATCCACTTGCTCTACTGTCAACCCACCCCATTTAAAATTAAGCCAAAATTATTTTAATGTATAGTAAATATAGTTAAAACAATATGAACAGCTTAAAATAAGTTATTTTTATTGTTTGCATATGCTTTGGTAGTGGGGGGGGGGGGGGGGGGGGGGGGTCGCGAGTTCTTGACGATCTTACATTAGGGGTCGCTGGCTTAAAAGTTTGAGAACCACGGCTTTAAAACATATTTGAATTGTCTATTACCATTAAAGTTTCAAGACACCCTGGAGTACTTTTGAGATTTTAACGTGTGTGTGTGCTGAGCATCAGTTAAGACAATGTTAACACCTGTCAGCTTTGATTGTGGGGGAAAATTGATCATTTGGAGCTCTTGTCAGCTAGTTTTATTTTCCAGGTTTATAATAATTTTTAGGGCGGGATTAAAATTGGTGACATAGCGCACATCTGCTAGTGGACTGATGACATGTCAGTTTCTCATTATTACTCATAGCTGAGTTTTCTTAACCTATGAGAAGACCCTGCTTCTTAATTATGCATGACTGCATGTGCTTTTCGATGACCGACAGACCACTGACCTGCCAAGCTGTGAGACAGCACATGACATGCAGTATTTAGCCGCTCATGGAGGATTTAAATGTACAAATTTCAACAAAAAAAACACAGGAAAACAGAGAAAAAAAACAAAAACCTTTTTTTGTTTTTTTGAATTGTAATAAGTTTAAATTAAGTTTGCAATCAAGTTTCACAATATTTCTGGCTTGATAACTGGGTGAATCCAGTAAACGCAGCCATGGGTGAGCATGTGCATGAGGCACTTAGCTTTCTGAATAACATTGGATGATAATAATAATAAACTGTAAAATAAAAAGAAATAAACTGGGTCTAAATACAGACAATCGCTGTGGCAGTGCTGATGTTCTTATATCCAGCTCATTGGAAAACACAGACCATGATGATGATGACATTACTGAAGCATCTGGGCAAACAGCACCTCAGCTTGAACCCTCACGACACACATTACAACAAAAGAGAGACATCTGGAGCAGATCTGACGGACAATCACACATCCAGACCATTCAAAGCCAAACTCCAATCCCTCGCCCTTCCCCTGATCGGCCCAGATTCTCTGTAATACTATCATTTCTGTCATTATTCGCTGTTCTTGCAACAGGCCCAATCACAGGGGGGGTTAGACGGCCAAAAGCACAAAGTCGTTTACAAAATTGCCACAGGTTCGTGCTTTCCTGATGTACCCTCTCTGTTCCAGTGTGTGAGGGCCGGGTTGTGTAAGCATACACACAATTACACGGTGAGCGAGCTTTTCACACCTTCAATAAAAGCCCAGAAGAGCTGCGTTTTGCCACGTTGTGTAAGGTCACTGCGATAATGCTTATGCAACATGATAATTGCATGTGCCACAAGATAGCAATTTTCTTTCAACACAATCTTTTGTGATTAATTTTAAGTCGCGCATGCTGACGGCGAAGGTCAGACGTGATGCATCTTTAATGATTAGGGACCAATTTCGGCCATTTCACGGAGTAATACCCACTTGAAGATGGACGTGTTGTGTAATTGTGTAAACACTTGTGGCCTGTTTTGCGGTGCCGCAAAAAAGTTAGCAATGAAACATTTGCATTGAAGGGCTGACGTTTGCAAAGGGATGAAATGGAATTGTGTGGTGGAGTCCTGCTAAAGATCTTCAAGAGGATCCAGTTACAGCTCTTCATTTAGAATTGGGAAGACCTAAAGAAAAATTATTATTATTCTTTTTCGGAATTATATTCAACTTAAGGCAAAATTATTAGACCTTCTGTGAAATTATTGTTTGTTTGCAAATATTTCCCAAGTTTTTAACACAGCAAGGGGATTTTCAGTCTTACACCTTTTAGGGTGCTTTCATATCTGTGGTTGGGTTGATTTGGTCCGGACCAAGGACGACAAATGATACACTGTAGAAGATTTAAAAAAAAAAAAAAATGCAGTCATGTGACAGAATCCACATCACCAATTGGCCAGATGTTATTGAACACATTTGCTAAACTGCTTTTGATTGGTCAGAATTAACAAGCAGGAAAATGCTAATGGAACTCGCACAAGTAAACAAACCGGCAGATGCAAAATGTCGCTGGTCTGGCTGGTTGTATCCCTGGTCATAGTATATAGTTCGTACACATCACTTTAGACAAACTATACATTTCAAGAATGAAACGCACATGCGACTGGAAAACAATGTTTTAAAGCATTGCAAACGGGGAAGGCGTTAGGAGGAGGCGTGAATTAATTTAGCTAAACTGCGACATGGTCATCTTCCAGAAATATTACCAACAATCCATCAGGTAATGTTTTACCCTCTCTCTCTCTCTGTTTAAACTGTTTGTAAAATCAGCAAATATTTTTCCTCCAAACCCCGTAAGATGCGACAGCGCATCGAACAAACCGCTCCAGTGTTCGTTTGAAAGAGGTGAAGAGGTGGTTTCGGTATGCTTTTTTGCTCCGCTTTTGGTGCGAACTCAAATGTGATAGCAACATTCACACCTGCCCAAACGAACCACACCAAGAGGGAAAACGAACTCTAGTATGATTCAACCAAACTAAATAGGCAGGTGTGAAAGCACCCTTAGTTTAGCTAGAATGAAACCAGTTTTTATAATAATAATACAAAAAAAATAGTGTTAAGGTTAACATTATCACATTCACACTACCAGCAAGCCATTCATTTTCAATGCGAGCCAGTGGTGATCTGTAGCGAGAAGTGGCATATCGCGTTTTCACCAGTGCGGCCGTCGAGGAGAGTTGAAATCAAGTCAATTTTATGATAATGAGCTGTTCAGTTCAATTTATCTTTGTTTTTATAACACTTTTACAATGTAGATTGTGTTAAACCAGCTTAACATTTAAGTTCTAGTAAATTTAAACTGCTTAAGTCCAGTTTTCAGACTTGAAGTTGAGTTTAGTTCATTTCAGTGTAGTTTAAACTATAAATTTAAAAGCAAATCCATTGATGCACAGCTCCACAAGTCGGACTTAAGTTCAGTCTCATGTTCAGTTCATTACTTCCACTGTATCTGTTCAGCTGAGGGAACGGAACCAACTCAATGCCAGACACAGCGATATTCCAAGATGGTGCCGCCCTAGCTCTAAAAGTTATAGTAAAACATGCCATTTTTTTTTCAAAATGGTTACATTAATCATGTTTGGTAAATTTATTTTCATTAAAAACTAAATCAGTTTATAAAATAATGTAAACTTGACTTCTTCATTTCCACTTCCCCCTATCCTTCCCTTCTCCCTCCTCTTCAATTCGAGGATCGGGCAACACGGCGGCTCAGTGGCTAGCACTGCTACCTCACAGCAAGAAGGCCACTGGTTCAAGTCATAGTCCACTTTCTGTGCGGACTTTACATGTTCTCCCAGAGTTTGTGTGGGTTTTCCCCAGGTACTCCGGTTTCCTTCCAAAGTTTAAAGTAAACAAAAGTAAAAGAAATTATAGTAACAGTCATTAGCATTTAACGAGTACACACTGGTACGATTCTCATAGTCGTCTTATTAACCAAGGTCTAGGCTAAAACGAATCAGGGGAGCTCTCGAGAACTACCTGATCTCGTATCCCTCCTAATGCTCACTGACCAGGCAGGAGCCATTGGCCCATCTATGTCCAAGCTCAGGGTTCTCTCCCAGGACAGCATGGCAAATCTGCTGACATATAAGTATTATCTTAGGCCCCGTTTTAGATTAGTTTTAAAACGGCGTTTTAGCATGAAAACCATCCGCGTTTCACCCAGCGTTTCTGAACATATCTCCGTCCACACTACTACACCAAAAACGTGTATCACGTGACCATTCACGCACTCTGGGCATGCGCGTTCAAGTATAAACAGGAAGCATGTGTCTCGCTCGGCAATTAGAGAGTGCTCGAACAGTAGCTTGCCTATTGCGAATATATGCAGCTGTTGCAGTAAAAAAAGCCGAGTTTAACTGCACAATAGCGCCTACAACGGACAATAGTGCAAACAACGCTCCCATTTCTGTGTCCATGTTGTTGTTTACAGTGAAGGCTGGTCTGCCGTCTTCCGGTGGCGTTATAGTCATGTGATAGGGGCTTGACGAATAAGGGAAGGTTGCGCAATGATCCAAAAGCCCCAATCAAGTAGCGAATTTCAGCAGCCACGCCTCCGTTTTCAGACGTTTCCGTTTTCCCCATCCACACTGAGACGGAGCAGCAGCGTTTTAGAATGAAAACGGCCTCTCCAGCATTTCCAAAACACTCCGTTTTCGGGGCTCGAAAACTCCGGCGTAGTGTGGACGGATGGCGTAACCGTAGCAAAACTTATGTGTTTTAAAATGAAACACATTAGTGTAAACGGGGCCTAAGTGTGAACTCTTAAAAAGGCTTTAAATGGCACTTTAAACTGAATACTGTCTTATTCAATAACAAGTAAAATGTTATGTACTGTCATTACTCCAAAGACAAAATGCATTTACTGTAGTTATTAGAAATTATTTAACAAATCTGTTATGCTTAAAACGTATTAAAAACATTTCTTGATTAAACAGCACTTGAGAAATGTATTCCTTGGCTCAGTAGTAATAGCAGAATAGTTGCCAAGCAACAGTCACTTGGATTTGTTTACAGAGTATTTTACAACAGCTTCAATCATTGTTCAACCAATCAGAATCAATCACTGGAACTACCTGTTTAATAATGTTATTTCTAAACTATCTAGCACCTACTGATCAAAAGCAGTTTGGTCTATCGGTAAGTGGTCATCTATAGAGTATGACACTGACCCTGAGGTGAGGGTCTGTTCTCATGAGCCCGGAGACTCTACAGTACATCCTCCTGTGTTTTTAGCACTGCAATTTCTCACTGCTTTTCTGCTCACCACACATCACCGCCCTTGAAAAATGACTAGTGTCCGTAGAGCTCTCAGCCCTGTTGGAGCACAGTGTCTCACTGCTCTGAAGTCATTTGAATCTGCCAGTCGCTTATTTTATTTTTTTCAAGGGCCGGGTTTCATCACTGCTGTCATTGAGTAACTGAGGTTGCCGTCACCTACTGTCCTCCGTGACTTCATCAAACCAGGTCAGGGAACCAGTGCCGCCCCTCGCTAAGCACCGACACCCCTGCGCTAGCCGTAATAAGAAAATATTAAAGGGAATTGAATCATGGTGTCTCTCCCGCTGAATGTGTTATTGCTTTCCGTGTGGAGGGGTGAAATTGGGGGAGTTATAAATATGAAAGGGAACCGCCAGAGCAGCAGAGAAGATCAACTGTGGAACCAGAGGGCGGAAAACTGAAAACAAGAGGACAATCAGATGAGTGGAGCTGGCAGAGCTACAAGATTTGTAAATGATGGGGAAATAATCAGTGAGCATTTACTGTATTTGATCGAAACAGTAGTATCGGTTAACATAGCTGTATCTTTAATTGATTATTATGGTATTTATGGTCTGTTTACAAGGTTGTTATGACCCGTTCTAGGGTGCGTTTCCCAAACAACGACACAAATCGCGGCTGAACTATCATAGTATGATGCATGATTTGGGAAATGAACGATGTAGTCACCAGTGTTTCCCCAAAACCCTAGTTTTTCTGTCGCAGACCCATCGTTTGAACACAGTAGTTATAACGTAAAATGCCCATATTGATGCTCTAAACAGGGTGGAATAACAACTTCTTTAGAGAAAAATTTTGCAAATTATATTGTTTTACACTCATTTTTTTATCCAATATTAGTTTTGGTAAAAATAAATAAATAAATAAATGAATAAAAACATGCACTCATTTTCCATATTATTTGAATTATACAGTTGAAGTCAGAATTATTAGCACCACTGTTTTTTTTTTTCCCAATTTCTGTTTAACGGAGAGATTTTTTCAACACATTTCTAAACATAATAGTTTTAAAAACTCATCTCTAATCACCGATTTATTTTACCTTTGCCATGATGACAATAAATAATATTTTACTAGATATTTTTCAAGACACTTTTATACAGCTTAAAGTGACATTTAAAGGCTTAATTAGGTTAACTAGGCAGGTTAGGGTAATTAGGCAAGTTATTGTATAACAACGCTTTGTTTAGTATACTATCAAAAAAAGAAAATAGCTTAAAGGGGCTAATAATTTTGACCTTAAAATGGTTCTTAAAAAATTTAAAACTTTTATTCTAGCCGAAATAAACCAAAAAATACTCTCTCCAGAGGGCAAAAGTATTATGAGACATACTGTGAAAAATTCCTTGCTCTGTTAAACATCATTTGGGAAATATAAAAAAAAATAAAAATAAAAAAATAAAAAAATAAAAAAAAATTCAAAGGGGGGCTAACAATTGTGGCTTCAACTGTATGTAAATGACAGATATAGGAACTATACGTTTCTTTTACAAAGGTTAATGACAACAGTCTATTGCATATAAAATCACTTACTAAAAAACACGTATTATAACCTCATCTTTAAATCATATAAATCATTAATGGTTGTAGGGCTAATTTACAGTAGGCTATTTTTTAAGAAATGAAGAAAATCCTACTTGATAATCATCATCATTATCATCATCAAGTAGGATATTGTTTATTTATTTAATTTTTTTTTAAATGTCTACTTTTACAATTTGACACATTCAAACCACTGCAGAACTCTTCTAACCAAACAGGCCCATGATGTCATATACAGTACAGACACATTTCTTAATAATAAATAACCTATAAACTGAAAGCATTAACTTAAGCTTTATATTTTGTTTTCACAAGCCGTAAGATAAATACCGCTTTTAAATAATAGTCACCTATAGCTTTTGTCATGAGCTATGGCTGCGTTCAAAATGGCAAAAATTATTTCAAAGTGCACTACGAAAGGAACGTAACTGTCAATATAAAGATTGCTAAAACTGAAAAAATACTTGGAAAGCAAATTACACGCAAGAGAAATGACTTTGATGCTTTGTTTTTAAATAATTCCAAGTTTAAATGTTAGAATGTTCTAAATGAATAGGGCATAGGGGGATATCAGGGAACTATGCCAGCAACTATGCTTCTAACTACAGCTCTACAGGTGTAGTTGCAAACAAGTTTGCAATGCAGTTTGGGAATGTTCGTTGGAACGATGGATTTGGGAAACACTAAATTAACTAACTATGTTTGTAACAACGGAAAATGCGACCTTAGTTAGCAAATGATGGTTTTCGGATTTTAAATCCGTGAAAGACGAAAAAAAGTGTTTATTTATATGTATTTATGTATGTATCATTTCATCTTTGCATCAATTTACAGCACAAATTACTACTCATGAGAGGCGTTTCAAATGCAGGGTCCATGGGCAAGTAAGTACATTTGACGTTCTCTCTCCTGGCTGTCATTATCAGTCTCACGCTAATTTTTTTCCTTTTCTGAAAGTCTCGAAAACATCATCATTGAGTTTTTCAGCATACGAGCGTGTAAAAAAGTATTTGTTGTACTCTCCCATTCACTGCGCTATAGGTTTAGCCAACTATGACGACTTCCTATGACGAAATGCAAAAAGGGTCCATTGGTAACACTTTTAAGTTCCAATTCCCACTATTAACTAGTGGCTTATTACCTGCTTATTATTAAATGTCCTGTGAAGTGCTTAGAAATATGCGTTTTTATTCTATGCTTGACGTAATCTCTGCCAGTGAGAGTGGTTGAGCTTAAGTGCATCAAATGAAAAGCAAACGAGAAGCGGCTTGAATGGGGGCAAGGCATGTCAGATACCAGAGAGCATTTGATTGGTTATGATGCGATGAGAAACTGTAGTGTGAGGTGACGTGAAAACCGTTGATCCATTTGTGACAAGTGACAAACTGAAAACTTTACATGTTTATATCAGTTTTATATCTTCTAAACGTGAATTGTATCTCTGTTTTGGAGCACATTAGCCAATAGATTTTCTAAAAACTAACAATACTGATACTATTATCTCGCTTTATTTAATTTCAATTGAACAAAATTTTGGTAAAACCCCAAATAATACAAACACAAAAATAAAATAAAACAAAACAAAATGTGAAAAAGTAGTTGTGTGTAATAACAATGAAATGATACAAGAAGGAATGTATTTAATACTTTATATAAAAGGCTCAAATATGCAAATAGGCCTCTAATATGGAAGAAACTCGAATATTTTCACAGACTTAAACAGAGTGTAAAAATCTTGATGGTTCTGTGGGTCTCGTCTACCAAATCTTTATTTTGTATTTTCCATTGGGTTCAAGTCAGGTGATTAGCTGGGCCATTCTAAAGCTTGATTTTCTTACTCTGAAAGCATTTGAGGGTTTCCTCGGCTGTGTTTTTCCATCATTGTCTTACTGAAATGTCCTCCCTGGTTTCATCTTCATTATCCTGGTAATGTAGAATTTGGACTGAAGCAGCTGATATTATTTACAATTATGAAGGGTTGAGGGTTGCTGAAGAACTACAAAGAGATTTCAGCTGCTGTCTGGGCTTTCACTGCCTTTCTACACCTCCCTTTCTTCATGTGTTCAATACATTTTCCCTCTGTCATTTCATTTTATTACACAACGTAATTTGTAATCACTTTTGTTTTCTTTGCATATGAACTTCTCCGGTTGTTATCAACATCTGGTGAAAATTTCAAGCACCTTTGTAAATATGTTTTCTGAGAAAAATGGTGACATGTTCAACATATTCCCATAATCCATTCATGTTCAAAACTCATAAATTCATTTGTGTTGAAAAATAGTTTAGTAACTCTAGGGCAGGGGTGTCCAAACTTGATCCTGGAGGGCCGGTGTCCTGCAAAGTTTAGTTCCAACCCCAATCAGACACACCTGGGCTAGCTAATCAAGCTCTTACTAGGCTTTCTAGAAACATCCTTGCAGGTGTGTTGAGGCAAGTTGGAGCTAAAATCTGCAAGACACCGGCCCTCCAGGACCGAGTGTGGACATGCCTGCTCTAGGGTAAGTAAATGATAAAATAATTGTCATCTCTTTAGCTTTCTGAAGAGCTTCACTAAACAAACTGAATGATTCATTATGAGTCGTTTGAATCAAAGTTTAACTCTTACAGCAGATCTTGATTTAACAGCTCACCAAGGGAAAGATTATTGATGAAAAAAATGAGCAGTTCAGTCTGTTCCTCACAAGCTAAAGCTCAAGCCAAAGCGAGAAGACTCAAAAATACCAAAATACCTTCAGTTCCACGAGGGAAAGACGGTCATTCAGTGTTCGGAGAGGTTCAATAGCCATCAATATGTATGTAGTAGCTTATAGTATTTTTTTTCAAATGCATAATTGTAATGTGTGTGAAGGTTTTAAGGCTGTGGCTTTGAAATATTTAATCAGTGGCTGTCCATCTTCCTCATTTCAACATCTCCGAGGAAGAACGGAGACTTTTACACCCACGTTACATAGGCTGTAATTGTAACCGTGAGGTTTTAAATAATAAATGATGAATGTCAGACAGGATTTACTCAGGTAAGCCTGAAAAGCATCAGTTCTCTCGGGCTCTACAAGACCAGTTTATCCTTGAGAGAACAGACGTGATGGGTTTATGTATTTTCATGAGACAACCATCACTCTTTTTCTAGCTATTTTGCAGCATCCCAATGATTATTTTACCAAGTTCTTGAACTTTTTTGCTTCATAACAAAATATTCATCAGCACATGCTGCTGTTCGAGCAATAAGAAGTGAAGGATGAAGTGATTGTGCATCAAAAGAACGTGATGTTTTTAACACCGGATTGTTGTGGTGCACTGATGTATAGACAAACACCTATGATTTGTCACCATTGTGTTTCTTATTTATATGATAACTAGTTGAGCTTCATTAGTATTCCATCAAGACAGTAGCTAAAGGTTTCGCTGACTGGATGGGTTTTGCGAGAAGAAATGCCATCCGTGGAGAAATCGGTTTGGATGCAATTTGCCAGATTGCACAGTTATTGAGGTGTTGGGAAACGCTGCACAATGCATTTCGAAACATGAAAACTATTCGGCACACGCCGTCTCTTAGGAATTGAGATAGATAGGGAGTATTTGAGAGGTTTATGTTCCATTGCTTAAGTGAAATGGTTTAACAGTTTGCTTTTGTTCTTTAATGGATTTCAAATTGAGGTTGGGTGTGTGACTACAAGTTTATGTGATGCGGTGGGGTAAAAGTCGTGGAATAATTTTAAAATATGTAATATGTATCGTGACAGTTTACAAAACTGATTTAAATAACATTAAACATCGATGGCATTTCCATTATCTAGTATTTAAGCAACAACTTGTCCATTGATAATATTTAAAAATCACTTTAATAAGGGTTTTAAACAGTGTGTGAATATAATCAGTAAAAATTAATTAGCTCTATTTTTTTATAATCACACTTTTTAAATTGTGTGTCATCAGAGGGGGTAACCCCTGTCCATTAGTGATGATCTCTCCCTCATTAGCACTGGTTTTGAATTTGATTTTAAAGCGATGGTCGCCAAAATGGCACAATAGGATCAAAGCCTAAATATATAATATTATTATTTTTTATTATCATAAAACATTATTTGTAGGGTATTCTGAGCTGAAACTTCACATACTCACTCTAGGAACATTAGAGACTTATTTTAAGGCTTGCTCACACGGTGCGATTTTTAAAATCCTGAACCACTGCGGCATGTCAGACTGCACGAACATGGCTCACATGTCACGCTGTAGGACCTCAGCTATCATAAAGTCAGACTGAATGACAATGAAGATGCGCCAAACACGAAAGAAAATGCCTCCTGGAGTTTAAGGTCATCCACCCGGGACACTTTCACTATCCCGCATTCTGAACTGATTCCTCACAGCAAATGTAAACAAACGGCAATTTAGCAAACAGCTCACCTCAATAATAAAACCAGGAAGAAAAAAAAACACATGGTGATTTGAATTGTTGCATGGTTTGCGTCATCAAATCAGTGCTCCTATTGGTTCTTGGATTAACGCTCATCGCAGCTGTTGTCACACTGCAGGAAAGTGTCTGAAATATGCTGGATAAGTTGACAGTGATGGTGACTCGAGATTAAAAAAGGAAATAAGCCAAAAAATGAATGAATGGATGTACTGTATTTTTGTGTTAACTAATACTAGAAACAATACCAAACCATTTAAGTATCGATACAGTTGTTTGGACTTAATTTGTTCTATTAACTCAACTTACCGACTTGATAACTGAAGTTAAAACGTTTAAATTACTAATCCTCTACATGTTTGATGTCAGCACAAATAACATATGTTTATATGACTCGATCTATTTTAATTATTTTACATTACTCAAACCATTTGGTTTCAAAAGTCAAATGGTTTGCCGCAATCGGTTTTCACAAACAGTTTGAGGTCATTTAACGTATCAGGTTTTAATAATAACAATTCCTTACATTTATATAGCGCTTTTCTAGTCACTCAAAGCGCTTTACACAGTGTACAGCATCCACCTGGATGACACGATGGCAGCCATATCGCGCCTGACCGCACACCACACACCAGCTGATTGGTGGAGAGGAGACAGAGTGATTAAGCCAATTATGATATGGGGATGTTAGGAGGCCATGAGGGACAGAGGCCAGTGGGCAGATCTGGCCAGGATGCTGGGTTTAAACCCTGACTCTTTTTCAAAGAACATCCTGGGATTTTTAATGACCACAGAGAGTCAGGACCTCAGTTTAACGTCTCATTTGAAAGACGGCGCTCACTGAGCAGTATAGAGTCCCTTTCACTATACTGAGGCGTTAGGACCCACACAGACCGCAGGTTAAGCACCCCCTGTTGGCCTCATTAACACAAATTCTGGCAGCAACCGAGCTTTCCCATGTGGTCTCCCATCCAGGTACTGACCGGGTGCAGCACTGCTTAGCTTCAGTTTTACAGTTAAATGTTTCAACAACATCAATACTTTAGCTAAGTTAAAAAATAATATATATTAAATAACAGTGATTAATCAATTGTAATTATTATTTTTTAATATTACCAATAGTCATTTTCCGGAAAAAAATAGCTTTAAATCTCTAAATTTAGACTCTATACTGTCTGTGTTTCTCAGCTGCTGAGTCTGCATCACTTGTTTGCATATTTAATGTGTTTTTTTACTAAATATATTATATGAAAACTGCTAGAAGGCACATAAACAGTCTTATGCTGAAAAAACAAAACAAAAACCATGACAGATAATAGGAATGCCCTCAACTGAAAGCATTTTTTTTCTTCTTCTGAATTTGTGCTTGGTCAGGCATGTGGAGGTCTAGCTCTGACCTGGAGCTCAGCACTGCCTGTGTAAAGACAGTCTGACAGGCCTGATCAAACACTGCAGGTCCCGCTTCTCTTTGAAACAGTGTGGCTGAGCTAATACTGAGTCGAGGAGTCAGATCTGACAGGACCCGTGTCAGCGAGAGCCCATTAAACATAAATGAGCGCTGCTGATGCCACAGCTCTGCTGACAGGTCCGAGATCAGCCTGCGCTTCTCTGATCCTCTTCATTTACAAATGCTCGCGCGCATCACCTGGGTTTAATTCTACCAGCAAATCATCAAACTATCAAACTCAATTATTGCACGGAGCCGTTCAGAGGCTTTTGAGAAGCTAATAAAGGCAATTTGCTTTTCCTGAATTGACTGGGCTCTTCAGATGTCAGGTGGAGGAATTTGAATACAATGTTTATGAGATAAGGAAGAAGAGCCTAATTTTGTAGGACACTTTTGTTGGTGATAAGAAGGATATTTCAAAAATAAATAGTTATACTTACAATAGCATGCCTTAATGATGCTACGCTATAAATACCAAAAATAGTAAGTGATGAAAGAAAAATAAAAAATAAATATATTATTGAAATTCTAAAAATGTGTATAGCTATGGGTAGTATATTTATTTATATATATATATATATATATATATATATATATATATATATAT
>CAIGQQ010031496.1:6983029-7002668 GCA_903798035.1 Danio albolineatus
ATATATATATATATATATATACACACACATACATGAGCTCGAAGGACTGCATCCATCCATCTCTGCAATGACTCAAATAACTTAAGTCATCTAGAACGCAAAGAAAGCATTCTTGCTACTTAAAGATAAAGCTTGGATTCATCTTCAATGCCTCCTCCTCCATCTTACCCCAGACATGCTCAATAATGTTCATGTCTGGTGACTGGGCTGGCCAATCTTGGAGCACCATGACCTTCTTTGCTTTTAGGAACTTTGTAGTATGACGAGATCTCTTGTATGATTTTTCCTTCACCAAACTTGACTGATTTCTGTGGGAATCTTGGGTACATGCGGGTTTCAATAAGTCTTCTGCAGTATTTGTGATGATCAGGATGCAGTTCAACAGATGATTCATAGGAAAAATCTACCTTCTGCCACTTTTCCAAATGATTAACTAGTCTAATGTCTATTAGATAAGGAAGAAGAGCCTAATTTTGCTGTATACCTTTATTGGTAATAAAAAAACTTTTAAAAATCAATAGTAGTTATACTTACAATAATATGACTAAATGATACAATTAAATAATGTTAGATGATTAGAACACATTTAAAATATTAGAGTAAATTAATACAAATATTAAATTTTTCCCCTCACTTCATTTATTACATGAAGTAAATTTGTATATACTAGAAAATTCTAGTTATTCTTGACATTTAATATTACAGTTTATTCCATGGTCTGTTGAAATTCTTGATTCTGATTGGCTGGAAGGTGTGCTATATTTCGTTGAAACACACAGATAGTTCCAGTCAGTTTAGATCACAGTTCGAAATAAATGCGCTTCTCCTAAACGTTTACAGTTACTATAGCAACTTGCATGTGCTGCGCATGAAACCGATGAGGGCTATTAATGGCGGACGAGAAATCCGCAAAATTAGGAAAATACTCATAAACTATGCCACAAAATCAAGTTTTAAGAGTTTTTCCAAGCAAGAATGTAGTTATTTTAAAGTCAAATCGGCAGTTTATGTGTATGGACAGTGCGTCTTTAAAAATGTTGGAAGCTCCAGGCGGTCAGCGGCAGCTCCGCGAACGGCTCCCCCCGAGGGAAGCTTTATGTCAGCCAGAGAATCTCTGGTTCTACGCCGCTGGATCTAATCTCGTGCATCTCTGTTGTTAAAACGGGATTTATAATTAATCTTCGGTGTATCTAAGGGTCAGTCTTTGGGCATTTGAACCTATTATTTTTTTCTCAGGTGTATTTTTTGGCAGATCACAAAGATAAGTTTCATAATTAATCTATGAGCGTAAATAATGTAATATTACACTGATCCTGCGTGTTTGGCTGATTGCTTTTGTTTTATATAAATAAAGCAGAATGTTCTCCTACTTGTCCTGATATGCGTTCCATTTCCCTAAGTTTCCCTACATATTTAACAGCAGAGATTTTCTGAAATAGGCTCTGGCTGCTTTCTCTTCATAATGCGTAATAATAAAAGCGTATTTAATTGAGATGGTTCTTTTTATGAGTATAATAATATTAATATTGTATGTTCATTATGAAATGTAAATCGTAGCCCAGCTTTCGCAGTATTAATGTTAATAGATATACATATAGATCCTCCCTCATTTCCTCATCAAAGAAGTTATACGTAGAAAGTAGACAAAAGAAACGTGTGACTGAGAATGTCTTATTTTTCCACCTGTCATCGAACTAATGAAAATCTGATTCAAATTATCAGGTATAAACAGCACACAGATGCTCTATCTCTATCTCTCTCTCTCTCTCTCTCTCTCTCTGTCTGCCTGTCAGTCTGTCACAGCTGATTCAGTGGAGGGACTAGAAAATCTAACATCTAAAAACGGACAAAAGTTCGGACAAATATTGCCCAGCAAAGAGAAAACTAGTTTAAATATAGGTCTACCTTGGCAAATGACCATGGAATAAGCAGGATAATCAACGGCTTGCTGTGCGTTAAAGTATTTTAATGCACTGGCGTCGTGTAGTCCTCTGCCTACACGTCGTGCATTAACATCCTTTAACGCACGGCAAGCTGTTGATTATCCCTTACTTAAAAACTATGACAGTACATTTAATAACTTTTATCACATCAAAAAGTCATATTTTTTTCAGTCAAAATGCAAAATGAGCATATCCTAATCAAATTGTGGCAGAAAGTTTGACAGTCTGAGCTGTTAATGTGTCTTTCAGCGGCTCAGCAGTGTTATTTTGGTCAGGCTTTGAGAAGGAATCTGCATCTCCACAGACAGAGCTGGAAACGTCTCTCTCTCTGTTCCACTCAAAGCAAGACAACAGGCTTTCCTGGATTAACAACTTCTCTTGTGTTCTCTTCTTTCTCTCCTTCCTCACAAACTCCATGTGTCTACAACAAACAGGTCCAGCAGTGCATGAATGAGGCTGAGACTGTGGCACGGAGGATTTGCTCTGAGAGGCCGACTTATTTATACCAAAATAATGAAACAAGCTGGAATCCCAGCATCAGAAATGTGTTCAAGTAAATGCAGAAAGAGTGCATGCAGTGCTTATTACTCACTGCTGCCAGCTGCTTTCTTTCATTCAGACAACTTTATATGGGATTTATCCTTTTTATTCACATTTATTTATTCATTTATTTGTTTGTTCGTTCGTTCAATCAATCCCTCACTCATTCATTAACTCAATCCCTCCCTCCGGTCCTCCCTTGCTCCCTCATTCACTGATTCATTCCGTTACTCACTCAGTCATTCATTCATTCAATCACTCACTCATTTGATCCCTCACTCACTCACCCCCTTATTCATTCATTCATTCACTCAATCACTCATTCAATCACTCATTCAATCCCTCACTCACTCGCTCATTCATTCAGTCACTCACTCACTCATTTAATAATTCACTCACTCAGTCCCTTAATCACTCATTCAATCCCTCACTCATTCATTCACTCACCCCCTCATTCAATCCCTCACTCATTAAATCGCTCACACTTATTCGATCCCTCACTCACTCACCCCCTCATTCATTCACTCATTCATTTAATCACTCGTTCAATCCCTCACTCATTCATTCAATCCCTCACTCATTCATTCATCACTCAATCGTTCATTAATTCAATCACTTACTCATTTAATCCCTCACTCACTCCCTTATTCACACATTCAATCAATCCTTCAATCTCTCATTCAATCGCTCACTCATTTATTCAATCGCTCACTCAATCCTTCACTCATTCAATCACTCACTCACTCTTTTGTTCATTCAATCTCTCATTCATTCAATCCCTCACTCATTTCATCCCTCATTCACTCGTTCACTCATTAAATCTCTCACTCACTCATTTATTAAATCAATCTCTCATTTATTCAATCACTCACTCATTCAATCCCTCAATCACTCATTCATTTATTCAATTAATCCCTCACTCACTCATTCATTCATTCAATCCCCCAATCCCGCCCTCCCTCACTCAATCTCTCATCCATTCATTCAATCCCTTACTCGTTCATTCAATCTCTTACTCCCTCATTCATTCATTCATTCAATCCCTCCCTCCCTTACTCACCAATTCATTCATCCATCCATCCATCCAATCAATCTCTTATTCTCTTATGTATTATAATGTTATCCTTTGAATCATTTTCTAATATTATTTAAATGTGTTTGTGTATTGCTGTCATTTTTTTATTCACTTTATCACAATTTATTGGTTTATTACTTTACTGTTATTGGTTGCTTATAAGTTATAGCTTATAAAAATATGTATTATTATGTTGTATTACTGTGTTGAAGTTCTTTCTGTTTAGCCCAACATTGTGCAGAAACTAATAGACTGAAGAACATAAAGCATCAAATAAAACCAAAAACAAATCAAATGTACTTCTTAAGACAGTTTTTAATAGGTTTTGAATTAATCTGCCACAATTAATGTAGTCGCACTGAATTAATGCCATTGTTTTCTCAGCAAGTATTTACATACGCAGTTGTGATTTGATTAATTAATCTGCATATCATGTAATTAATTTGATTAAAATCAGCACAAACTCAAAACACGCCACTTCCATGAATACTGTCGTTTCCAGAGATTTTATTTTACTTTCTAGCCTACTGTCTGTTCCAAAAATAAAGTCTTTTTTTCTTTCTTTAAGCCATTTTATGTTCCCACTTGAATAGACCATCAGGGCTCATCTGTGCATTTCTGTTCTTGCCGGTTCAGAGAAAGACTCTCAATTACTGCCTGAAACCCAACGTCTTCCAGCCATTTTTTTCTTGACGATTTCAGAGCAATTACTAACAGCAGACTTGACAGAGTCAAAGGACAAAGACATCCGAGGAATTCACCTCCTTTCCATAATTGCAATTCAGTGTTAAATATTAAAGAAACGCTGGATGTCATTTGAAACACCTTTTCCATTGAAGATTAGTTATGACTTCTTTTATATTTTCTTGCCTTCTTTTTTGTCAAGCAAGAGGTCAAGGTTTGGTCACAAGAGAAGATTTGATTAGTTTTGATTGGTTAGTATAGTCTGATGAACACCTGAGGATAGCTTAAATGCAATAATGCCAGTTCACACCAAGAACACTAACTATAATTTTAAGGATAAATAGATATATATACACAGTATGACCATATTATTATAATGATACAATAAAAAAATAAAAATAAAATGACATCATTCATGGTAATATTAAAACTCAAATATTAAACAAATAATAGCATCATAATTCAATTTAATTCTAAAATCATGCATCAATATTATTAATATATGTATATATTTTAATATATAATAATATTTATAAATATATTTAGCAATATACAGTATGTGATATATCCAAGAATATATATCAGATACGATAAAACAAAAAGTTCCATTGAAATGACAAACAATACAATAAGCAATAAGAAACAATAAAACAAAAAAATTGTAATGAAGCTGACAGAAATTAACAGCTATAAACAGCAACGAATAAACCAACAAATGAAAACAAGAAATCAAAATCATTTAAAAAAATAAATCTTCTAATTATTGTAAAGTGTCAGTGTATTGTATACACTGAATGAATGAATAAATGAATCAGTCAATCAATGAGTGTGAAATCTTGCTAGTTACTGCTAATTATTATAAAGTAATACACTAAATGAATGAATGAATGAATGAATGAATGAATGGCAAATGGAATGAATGAATGTGAAATCTTGCTAATTATTATAAAGTAATACACCGAATGAATGAATGAGTGGCTGAGGGATTGAACGAATGAATGAATGAACATGAAATTTTGCTAGTTATTGATGATTACTATAAAATAATAAACTAAATGAACAAATAATTGAACGAATAATGGAATAATGAATGACTGTGAAATCTTGCTAATTATTGTTAATTATTATAAAGCAACATACTGAATGAATGAATGAATGAATGAGTGGCAGAGGAATTGAATTAATGAATAAACAAATGAATCAATGAACGAATTTAATTAATTAATTAATAAATGTGAAACCTTGCTAATTATTGATAATTATTATAAAGTAATACACTGAATGGTCGAATGAATGAGTGGCAGAGTGATTGAATAATTTAATAAATGAATGAATTAATGAATGTGAAATATTGCTAATTATTAATAATTATTATACAGTAATACACTGAATGAATGAACAAATGAATGAATGAATGAATGAATGAATGAATGAGAAATCTTGCTAATTACTGATGATTATTATAAAGTAATAAACTGAATGAATGAATGTGTGGCAGAGGAATTGAATGAGTGACTAGAAGAAAAAATAAATGAATGAATGAGAAAGCTTGCTATTTATTATAAAGTAATACACTGAATGACTGAATGAATGAATGAGTGGCAGAGGGATTGAATAAATGAATAAACAAATGAATAAATAAACGAATTAAATGAATTAATGAATGAATGTAAAATCTTGCTAATTATGGATAATTATTATAAAGTAATACACTGAATGAACGAACGAATGAATGAATGAATGAATGAATGAATGAATGAATGAGTGGCAGGGGGATTGAATAATTGAAGAAATTAATGAATTAATAAATGTGAAATCTTGCTAATTATTGAGTTATTACACAGTAATACACTGAATGAATGAATGAATGAATGAATGAATGAATGAATGAATGAATGCCAGGGGCATTGAATAATGGAAGAAATTAATGAATTAATGAATGTGAAATCTTGCTAATTATTGATAATTATTATACAGTTATAATGAATGAACAATGAATGAATGAATGAGAAATCTTGCTAATTACCGATGATTATTATAAAGTAATAAACTGGATTGAATGAATGAATAAAAAATGAATAAATGAATGAATGAATGAATGAGAAATCTTGCTAATTACTGATGATTATTATAAAGTAATCAACGGGATTGAATGAATGAATAAAAAAAATTAATAAATGAATGAATGAAACATCTTACTAATTATTGATGAGTATTATAACGTAAAACACTGAATGATTGAATGAATGATTAAATGAATGTATGAATGAATGAATATATACTTAACATTAATTTTAACAAAATGTATCTTTCTGTACATTAGCAGCCAATAAAATCCAAAGCCAAATAATAATACAAACATTTATTCTTTGCAAATAAATGAATAAAAGTGAGCTCATATAACAGCATGAAACCCATCAGTCTTGAAATGACATTTACAAAAGCCCGTTGAGCCCCTGAAACAAAACTGAGCCACTGAGATGAATGAGAACGCTAATGTGTAGCTTTCTCTAACCGCACTGATCTCTTTAATGCATGTTTCAAGTCACTAAAAGCATCTCTTAAGTTATTTACCAAGCTTATTTACATGCCTACATCGCTCCGTCAAATACACATTAGATTATAACAATTCATGTCACAGACTCTAATGCTCACTTTCAATAAACACTTCCACAAAAGACGCAAAACACAGTTAGCAGTAAACACTTGCATTTGACTGTAGGCTAACAGATTAGCTGAAGTGAAATTCAGAAGCATGTAAAACATCGCCCAGTGGACATTAACTGAAGTAATGCAACGTTAGCTGTGAGGAATTTCAAGACTGCTCTTAAAGTACACAATCTCCACCAAAAAAAAAAAAAGAGTAATGTAGGGCTAGGCTAATGAAGCGCAAATAGCATGGCTGTTGCCGTGTGCAGCAAGGTGCTTTTCCCATGGAGGAAATTGAAAATTGATTTTGTGGAGAATGACTGCAAATGAAGTGCGAGGGCATCGGGGAGCGCAATTTCCTCTTTCTGCAATAAAGCTGCGCTCGCTTGGGCTTTATTTCATTTTTAAACCACAAATCGTGTTAAAGCTTCATGCCTTTTTAATAGTGTGATATCAGCATTTGTTTTACAAACAAAAAGGAATTTGAGGTATCCAATCTGTGCTAAACTTCTCACTTTATTTTGATCTTTTTTTATTTTCACCACCTGAGATGAGCATATTATTACACTTCCCAGTGTTTAGAAGCCTCTAGAAAGGCAATTTATGTGGAAATAATGTACTGGATTTACAAGTGCACTCGTTCTGATGAAAGTGAGGATGTATTTGGACTGCTTCCTGTTTTATACTAGCAAAAGTACTAAAGAAAGAACCATTTTGGACACTTGAAATGGGCCTCGCAACAGACAACTCATCTCTTTCACTTGAAGAAGAGCCACATTTCCTGATTTTTTGCGGTCATTGGTGATTTATGCTGTATAATGCAAGTCAGTGATCAAAACATTTGTGGACACCGATTTAAAAACTGATTTAAAGGGATAGTTTCCCCAAAGATGAACATTCTATCATCACTTACTCTCACTTGTTTAAACCTGTTTGAGTTTCTGTTAAATGCAAAATAAGTTATTTTGAATAATGTTGGAAACCTAACCATTGACTTTAATAGTATTTGGGGGTTTTCCACCATAGAAGTAAATGACTACAAGTTTCAAACAATTTCCAAAATATATTCTTTTTTCATTCATTCATTTTCCTTTCAGCTTTATTAATTTGAGGTCGTCACAGTGGAACGAACCGCCAACTTATCCAGCATATGTTTTACGCAGCGGATGCCCTTCCAGATGCAACCCAATACTGGAAACACCCATACACCCTCATTCACACACATACACTACAGACAATTTAGCTTACCCTATTCACCTATAGTGCATGTCTTTGGACTTGTGGGGGAAACCGGAGCACCCGGAGGAAACTCACACGAACATGGGGAGAACATGCAAACTCCACACAGAAATGCCAACTGACCCAGCTACGGCTCGAACCAGCGACCTTCTTACTGTGAAGCGATCATGCTACTCACTGCGCCCACATGACATCTTTATTCTTTTTTGATTAACAGGAAAAAAGAAAAGGTTTGGAAACACTTGAGGAAGATTAATTTGTGCGTTCAGTAATATTACATTTTTAGGTGAACTATCCATTTAAGTAACTCATTTTATAAGTCAAGTACAAGTTACAGTAGAACTTTTTTATATCACTAAATCAAGGTGGTTTTAATCCACACTCAAGTGGTTTTAAACTTTTTAAGTTTCTGTTGAACAGAAAACAAGATATTTTGAAGAATGTTTTGAAAAAAGCAGCCACATCCATAATAGGAACAAAAAAAAATATAGAATTTAATGTCTGCTGCTGATTATAGAGTTGAGATTTTGGGTCAACTAACACTTTAACAAAGTCACTTGTATAAATATCATAGCTAGCAAGTGGCTATATATGTATGCTATCTATGTATATATACAGGTGTATACAGTACTTTATGAGCAAGCTAGTAAATAGACAGTATATTAACCTGCAACAGTATATCAGTTCATCTCATTATTATTGTTTTCTCTGGAGGTACATACATGTGTAATCTGATTAATAATCAGCATATCATGCAACTTAATTTAGCTTAAAGGATTAGTTAATCCAAAAAGGAAAATTGTGTTATTAATTACTCACCCTCATGTTGTTCTAATCCCCTGAGGCCTGATATATTTTAGATGAAATCTGAGAGCTCTCTCTCATCCCCCATAGACAGCAAAGTCAGCAAAAGAACAGGAACCTAAAACATTGTAAAAACAGTTCATGTGACTGCAGTGCTTCAACTGTAATCAATTCCATGAACACATTTTGTGTGCCAATAAAACCAAAAAAATGTGACTTAGTCGCATACTGACTAGGAAAACATTAGTTGTTTTGGAGCTTGGATTACAGTTGAACCCCATGAAGTCACATTAGGGGCCAGCTGTTAGTGGCCTAATGTTAGGGAACAGGACTTGTAATCTACAGGTTTGCAGGCTCGACTCACGGTACCAGTAGAAATTGATGATGGGGAGTGAATGAACCACATTTTCTCCCAGCTGAGGCGCCCCTGCATGTGCAAGACACCCAACCCCTAATTGCGTGTGTGTGCACTTATATAGGTCAAAAGCAGCATAACCAAACTGAAAGTTTTAGGTAATCATACTTTATAACACTCACTTCACCGGTTGCTTTGGACTTTTAATGTCTCCGCAATATCGCTGTCTATGGAAAATGAGAGAAATCTTGAATTTTAACTATTTCAATATTGCAGAGGTCCCAGATGTTTGACAACACGAGCAATTAACAGTGGTGTAAAGTAACTAATTACAAATACTCAAACTACTGTAATTGAGTAGTTTTTCTCAGGAATTGTAATTTACTAAGTAGTTTTACTTTCCCTTGAGTACATTTTTAGTGCTGTATGGGTACTTTTACTCCACTACTTTCCTTCAAGCTGCAGTCTCAACTTTATTTCTTTCTCGTCTATGGTCATTGTCTAAAGTAGAAAGATCAGTCCTGTGATTCCTGTCCAATTAAATCACACATAGAAAATAAATCACATCATACTGAACAACCTCAAGACATGGGCGCTTTATAAATGCAGAAAACCTTATGGAAACATTAAAAATGTCCAAGAAGATGTCTGAAATCTGTAAACGCAATGATCCAGAGACTGTTTATAGACTGCATGTCACTGAAAATTATGCATGTCGACTGTATGATGCCTAAAATCACCAAACGGAACGAATGAAGAATAAAAGGAAGGGCCAAATAAAAGGAAGGACCGAACAAGGAACGGAAGGAAGGATGGAAGAACCAAATAAATGAAGGAACGATTCAAGGAAGGACTGAACAAACTAAGGAAGGAAAAAGGAGCGAACGAACGAATGAACAAAGGACCTAATGAAGGAAGGAACAAAAATATGAAAGAAAGAATGAGCAAACACATGAAGGGAGGAAAGACGGAAGGACCAAACAAATGAAGGAAGAATTCAAGGATATAGTGAACAAACTAAGTAAGGAAGGAAGGAATGAACAAACGAATGAATGAACAAAAGGACCTAATGTAGGAAAGAACAAAAATATGAGCAAACGAACGAGTGAACGAAGGAAGGAGGGAACAAATGAATGAATGAATGAAGGAAGGAAAGAACAAACAAATAATTGAAGGAAGGTTGGAAGGAACGAACGAAAATATGAAGAATACACCACATGTTGTTTGTGCAGGGATGTGTAAACGTAACATTCTGTAAGTGCATCAACTTTTCTACAGTGTAATACTCACTACTCTTGAGTACTTTTAAAAGGTGATACTTTGAGATATATTTATTACAGACACTTTTACTCTACTTACACTACATTTTTGGGCAAGTAATGGTACTTCTACTTGAGTGTGAATTTTCAGGACTCTTTCCACCACTGGTAATTAATACCATCATTTTCATTTTGGGGAGAACAAAACCTTTAAATCAGTATTTATATGATTATATTTTTGCATATTGTCTTCTCCAGAAATATAAATGTGTTTAAGGCATTTCAGATTTCCTGAATTACAGTTACCAAACAAAACAGCAGAAATAAAACTGTCAAAACATGCATAAAATTATAATAATTTGTTGTTGCAGAAGAATCTCATATAACAATATTAAGAAAAAGGCTTTTCTTTTCCATATGTGATGTGAAAGAATAATTCATATCAAATATTCGACTGGAGGAAATGCAATTAAAGAAGAGCAGTATGTTGTAATGAACCGAAGAGTATGATCAGACGTGTAGCACATTTAATTCCATTGTGAGCTATTTTATTTTCCGCTTCTCATTCTGGTTGACACCATCTGTGCTGAGGTATGAAATAAGAGCCTATTTTCCTAAAGCAATTTTTAAAACATCTAATTTAGGAAAGCATAATTTATCAGTTGGCCGCAGCGCATTCACTAACTAACCTCTCGACCGTAAAAATGAGTCGAAAATTAAAATTCTTTACTCAAAGAGAGCCAAGTGATCAGTTGTGCATGGTTGAAATGTAATTTTGGTGCAGTAATTAGTTGAATTAGACGTATGAAGTTTGGGTCGGAAAATGATGTGCCCTGAATTAAACTGTAATGTTGGAGCTCTCCATTACAGTGAAAAATATGTGGCAAAAGCAAAAGCTGCTGAATTTGAGAAGCTGAATACAAACTGCATACGTTTTCTGTTAGCAAACCACCATTACAACACCTCCATTGAGTGCTGAAAACTTTCCAAACTGAAACATCGACTTTAATGTGAATTTTAAGATCAAATTCTTGCAATTATTTTGTCAGGAAGATGCTTTTATCCTTATAAAGGTGCAGTTCTGGCATTTACCAGCAGGAGTTATCTGTCAAAACAAATCATGTCAACTTCTTGATTGCTACAGTAATGTGTTTTCTAATGTGAACGGGTTTAAAATGCATGATTCTGTTGCCCATACAGACTGTCTCTTTCAAACAGACTGTGAATATTTTTTATATTACAGTATAGCCGTGCACTGAAAAAAAAATGCTATCCAAGGATATTGCACTCAGATGCAAAGTCCTAACAAAGGCAGAAAATGTAATTACATCCGCGACTGGTGTTCGGAATTCCTCAGAAACATTTCTTAACTGGCATACACAAGCTGCAGCATTTACATGGGCTTTAAATTCATTCCGGATTTGTGAAAAAAAACAATGAACGCGAAAACAAGAAGCATGAGCGTAGCACAAAGTGACACTTGCCAAACATGCTGCTTAACTGCAAGCTCCAGCACATGATGTGGGATAAATGGAGATTTTAGGAAAAAATACGATTAAATAAAAACATTTTGACACCAATAGGGACATAAAAACACGCAGATTATTTGAAATTGATCATTAATAATAATATTTTTAAGAGAATTATTTCAAAAATAATCAACTAAATTATACATTATATCTTATATACAGCCCTATTCTGAAATTGTAATTACTTTTATATTTTAATTATTTCCCTAGTGCCGTAGAAGGACATTTTCAGTGTTTCCTTTTTTTTTTTTTTTGCTCGAGAAAGTCTTTTTTTTTTTTTATGTGGCTGGAATTAAAGCTTTTTATTATTATTATTAAAATAATTTTAGCCCTCTTTAGAAATGAATTTTCAATCGCTACAGAACAAATCACTGTAGTCCAATGATATATCAAATTAACCTAACAACACAGTGAAGTCTTAAAGGTGCCATATAATGAAAATCTGGGTATACCAAAGCATAGTAGAATAATAAAAGATCAGCATATGGAAATGGGCATACTGTAAGCCTCAAACACCACTGTTTTCTCGTTCTCATGTTAATTCTATGAGTGCAAAACCCCTTGATGGAAAACGGGCCAATCAAAACAAACAGTGGGCCCCCAATTCATGGGCCCTGCCCTCAGCATTTGCATACATGCCTACTTTAGGTCATTAATCCAGACCTGACAAGCAGCTGACATCATCAAGACAACACTAATACGCAGGTCTGAAATCCTTAATATGCACGCCTCAGGCTGCATTAAATAAGCCAAACGTTTTCTAGTGATATAACAGTGATCATTTTCCTCCCTTCGTTATTTTAAGTGTATATTTCACTTACTTTGTATGTGAGACTTTTATTATAAAAATGCAAGCCCCAAATTGTTTACTGTGCATTACTGGGCAACCACAGCACATTTAAAACTTGCCTCAGGTCACAAAAAAATTACACATTTATTCATCTTCACTCCTAAGAGGCATAAGGAATGTTTAGTTACATCTTTGTTTATTGTGTTTATTGTGAAATTTGATGCGTTTCAGCAAACACGTGCTTCCACTGCTGAGAAACCTGGAATTGTGAAGAGTCTATACTAGGATCTTGCAAAATAACTAGTAAAATATTATATACTGCAATCATAGAAAAACAATTATTAGTTTTTATTATATTTTGTTAAAATGTGATATAAAAAAAATCTCCATAAGTTTTTTAATCTCTCTTTTTATTATTAAATATTCTCTCCATATTTATTTATGCACATTTTTGAAAGACTGATATCACGATGTATTTAAAAATCAGTTTACCAAATTTGAGAATATTCTAATATAATATTTAGAGATTTGATCCATACAGTTAAGGAGTAAATCGCACACCCAAGTTATTAACATCACAGCTACAGAATACAGCACTTTAGTACACACCACCACTTTATAGTCCCAGTAACATAAAAATACCCATACAACAAAAGTAAAACATTGCATAATTGAACTTAGCTTGTCAAAATGTGTTACTAACTTAGAGGTGATCGAGCTAAGGGAGCAGTTGGGAGATTCTTTTTTTTTTTTTTTTTTTAGCCTGATCCTCTACTTTATGTTCAGCGGAGCATCTCTGAAGGTGATTTATTTGGGTGTTAATCTGGTTTGGCAGTGCTGGTGTGCTATATTTACAGGCTGGAGATGCATGTGTCCCTACGACCTGCTTCACAGCTGCACACTAGAGATACCAGCTTCAATCCACAGACCACACAAACACACACGTATGTGATGCTCACCGGCTGACAGACAAACACACACACACGCACGCACGCACACACATGTACTGAGCAGCACTCCATCAAGACAGATACAGAACACTATAGTGGCTTTAGGTGAAGGGTAATTTCCTGTCTCTTTTGATTGGTCGTGTATGAAAGCAGAAAAATAAATAAGATATCTGGAGGGTTTGTGCTCGTATCGCAGTCAAAAAAAAAAAAAGACAGAGAAAAATGGATGAATGCATGTGTATATGTGAAGATTTTATTTTAGAACTATAATATTACTCCTTTAGAAAAACACACAGATTTATCAATGTAACTAGAAGATTATGGACTCTTTTTTTTTCCTCAGGAGAAATGGAGCAACTGTTTAAAGTCCCTCTTTGGCTTTATTTGTTTATAAACAAATATGTGTGTTTACAAATAAAAGGCGGCACGATGTAGCACTGTCGCGTTACAATAAGAAGGTTGCTGGTTCAAGCCACGGCTGGGCTAGTTGGCGTTTCTGAGTTTGCATGTTCTCCCCGTGTTCCCGAGGGTTTCCTCTTGGTGCTCCGGTTTTCCACTATGGGTGATTTGAATAAACTAAATTTGCCGTAGTGTTTGTGTGAGAATGCGAGTGTATGGGTGTTTCCCATTAATGGGTTGTGGCTGGAAAAGCATTCGCTGTGTAAAACATATGCTGGACAATATGGCGGTTCATTCCGCTGTGGTGACCCCTGTTAAATAACAGGACTTAGCCGAAAGAAAATGAATGAATGAATGTTTACAAATACTGAAGTGGTCTCTGGGGCTGAAATTCAGACACAGAGCAAGAGACTGAGCCATCTGACCAATCAGTGTAGAGCAGGGGCTGGGTTTGGAGAGACGATATCCTCAAACCAAGCATTTCAGACACTATGAAAAAAAGAATGGTTGGGCAATGGCTCAGAAGTTAGCACTGTTGCCTCACAGCGAGAAGGTTGCTGGTTTGAGTCCCAAGTGGGCCAGTCGGCATTTCTGTGCGGAGTTTGCATGTTCTCTCTGTGTTGGTTTCCTCTTGGTGCTCCGGTTTCCCCCACAGTCCAAAGACATGCGCTATGGGTAATTTGAATAAATTAAATTTGCCATAGTGTATGTGTGAGAATGCGAGTGTATGGGTGTTTCCCAGTAATGAGTTGTGGCTGGAAAAGCATTCGCTTTGTAAAACATATGCTGGATAAGTTGGCGGTTCATTCCACTGTGGTGACCCCTGTTAAATAACAGGACTAAGCCGAAAGAAAATGAATGAATGAATGTTTACAAATACTGAAGTGGTCTCTGGGGCTGAAATTCAGATACAGAGCAAGAGACTGAGCCATCTGACCAATCAGAGTAGAGCAGGGGCTGGGTTTAGAGAGACAACATCCTTAAACCAAGCATTTCAAACACTATGAAAAAATAAAGGGTGCACGATGGCTCGGTGGTTAGCACTGTCGCCTCACAGCGAGAAGGTTGCTGGATTGAGTCCCAAGTGGGCCAGTTGGCATTTCTGTGTGGAGTTTGCATGTTCTCGTGGGCTTCCTCCGGGTGCTCCAGTTTCCCCCACAGTCCAAAAACATGCGCTATAGGTAAATTGAGTGTGTGTGTGTGTGTGTGTGTGTGTGTGTGTGTGTGTGTGTGGTTGTTTCCCAGTACTGGGTTGCAGCTGGACAGGCATCTACTTCGTAAACATTCAGTGGAATAGTTGGTGATTCATTCTGCTGTGGTGACTTCTGAAATAGAGACTAAGCCGAAAGAAAATAAATGAATGAACGAAAAATGAGAAGCTATAAAAATAAAAGAAATCTTATTCTGATATTACAGACTTAAGCTGAAAATGCACATTGCCATGCTAATGAATTATTCAGTGTCTATATGTTGGAATAAATAAATTATTATTGTAAATGGCTTAAGTATAACTTGATGTTCACAGCTAGATTCTACTCATTATGCAGATTTGTACAGCTGATTTCTGTCAGTTTTTTGAACTGCACATGTGTGATATGTGGCTTTCTTACTAAGGCAAATGTAAGTGCCTCCAATCAGACCAAACACTTTGAAAATGAGAAGAAAATATATGACAAACTCTAATGCTTTCTTGACATTATTCAAATGTGTTATCATCTTGTTCCAGTCTGAATGAATAATCTATATGTGAATGAGGGGACATTATTACAACATATGAGCCGTAAGTATTCCTCTGACAAGTTGCTATATTCATCTTTGGTTTTTAATGAATTATTTAACACGACATCCAACATAACGTATTTTCAGTGTTGTAGTGTTTTTTTATGTTTTGTCATCACTGCTAGAAAATAAAATGAATTATTGATAAAGTCTTTGCGTTGTATTGGTTATTTGTTTTCATGTAGCCTAAACCATGAACAACATATCATTCCAGTGAGCAAAATCTTTGTGTTTGTGCATGCAGTGTGCCCAAAAATACAGACCTTCTGGTATGAAATAAATAGCAACTGAAATAAAAAAAGATAAGTGGAGAAGAATTGGACTACACATTTATTACATTACACCTTGGGAAAATACCAGAAATTATTGCAACTTTTGACAAATCCTTAATTAAAATCCTTTTGGTAAGTAGCAGAAAAGCCATAACTCGAAAATGGTTTCAGTCTGATCCTGTAACAAGGGCTCAATGGAAAGGAATTGTAAAGGAAATACACTGGGACAATACCTTTTTAAAAGATACTTATTTGTTCCCAAAGAGTCCACAGTGGTACCTCAAAGTGCATTTTAGTGCCCAAGTGTACCTAAAAAGTACATTTGAGGTACCATTATGGACCCTTCAGGTACAAATATGTATCTTTTGAAAAGGTACTGTCCGAGTGACAGCTCTTGTACCTTTATTTCTGTGTGTAAGATATGATTAAAAAAGTGCAAATACTGGCAAAAATCATTAACAATTGTAAACAATTTGTGATAATTCATTCATTTTCTTGTCGACTCAGTCCCTTTTATTTATCCGGGGTCGCCACAGCGGAATGATCCGCCAACTTATCAGCATTTGTTTTACGCAGTGGATGCCCTTCCAGCCGCAACCCATCTCTGGGAAACATCCATATATTCTCATTCACACACATACACTACGGACAATTTAGCCTACCCAATTCACCTGTACCGCATATCTTTGGACTTGTTGGGGAAACCGGAGGAAATCCAGAGGAAACCCGGAGGAAACCCACGCAACCACGGGGAGAACATGCAAACTCCACAAAGAAATGCCAACTGACCCAGCCGAGGCTCGAACCAGCAACCTTCTTGCTGTGAGGCGAACATGGCGCCCAATTTGTGATAATGCATGTCAAATTTATAATGACGTGATTTTGTAACCTTTATGACAATCCATTGTCAAAATAAAAATAAAAATCATCATTAAAAACTAATTAAAGTGATTTTGACCTTTGAGTTAGGGATAAAGTACATCCAGGAAGTTGTTATCGCAAAATAAGTCTCGACGCGCTTATTGGCAACTAGGGTTGTGACGATGAAGAAATTTCGCCACCGGTTAATCGACATGTGACAACACCGGTAATCACCGTGGGGGTGGGGGTTTCCTCTTTTACTCTTTTTTTTTTCTGCTTTTAAATGGCTTATAAACGCATGCGTATTATGCTTTCACTTTCAGTCTTGCGGCAATTGGCAATTCGGCATCAATTGTTGGACAACGACACTACCAAAAAAAATCACTGTTATTAAACACAGAAAAAAAAAAAAACAACAACAATGCTACAGGCTGAAAAAACTGTGAAAGTTGCAACCAAACTAATAACAACCATAGAACGTTACGTAGTCTATATTAGAATGTTTTTAAAACGAATAATAAATATGGAAAGATAAATAAATAAATTGCACAAAGTTTAAATAAGATTAAATGAATGAACAAGAAACATATTTTCTTTACATCTCCCACGATGCAAGCACATGCACACTTTAAATCACACAAACGCACACCTTTATTTATTCTCATTCTTTCCTGCTTTGTCATATTGTAGTCATACCTGTCAACATTGGGATGTGAAAATAAAGGATCTTATTTTTAATGTATAGAATACATTAGCAAATAGTTTAGAAATAAAATTTATTTTATTATAAAGAAATAGAATGGCAACCCCAGATGAATAAAGGGGCTAAGCCGAGAAGAAAATGATCAATGAAAGAAATAGAATCAAGTTATCAAATCGTATTAATCTTTTCTTCACTGTTTATCTTACACATTCTGAATAAAGAACAGTGAATGAATCATTTATTTAGATTTTTTTTTGTTTGATTACATTAAATAACAGGTGTCTCTGTTATAAATAAGTTTTCATCTATAGTTATAATGACGGCATTCGATTGCTTTCCTAACGTTTTATGCTAATTTACGACAAAATTAGTTAACCATTAAGATCGACATCTTTAGATGTTGTTATTATTATTAATTATGTGTATATGTCTGTTCAAACACGCACCCAAAACCCAGTATCCACTTTCGCTTTGCTTCTAATCGAGTGTACAGAATCCGTTTGGGAAAGTGTCTATTTATCACTATGGACGCGTCAGCTGACAGTCACACAACGCTTTATGGCTGTTTTGAGGATTGCATAGGAGGAGCGACAGCACCTGTAATGAAAAGGAAAGGGAATCCTGCCGTTTTTTATGTTTATTCTAAAGTGTTACATTGCTTAATAAAACGAAAGCACAGAAAAGATTCACATTTAAGAAGAAGGGGCGGCGCTGGTAGTTCAGCGGTATGGGTTGCGTATAGGGAGGATCGGCTCTTTAATCTTTATTGACACCCGTCGGAGAACGACTGTAAAATACGGGAGAATCCCGGGAAATACGGGAGGGTTGAAAGGTATGTGTAGTGTATACTGTTTAATAATCAATTTCAATTATTTAAGCGGCATTTATTCGCGCCCGTACTTCTGCTGGCGCCACTGCTATCCTTTCAACGGAGTTTGTTTAATATCTAAATCGTAAAAGCCTGTCCTGCTTATTCAAATATTTCATTAATAGTGACAGTATAATATAGGATTCTCTGAAACTATGAATATTTAACTTTAATTTAATTTAGGCTATTTTATTTAACAACCAAACAACCTCACGGAAACTCATGTTTGCATATAGCGGACTTGACAAAGCGGACATAAGCGCATCACCGCAAAGGTTATTCGTTATTCTTTTTTTTCTAGTAGTTCACTGACCAACAAAAAATACATAACAATTAAGAAACAATTTATTGCTAACGAAATTCATTTCAAAAAAGTATTTTTTTCCAAGAAAAATATATGAATTATTTTTTTGTGTTTGTGCTCGTCCAACTGTGGCGTCATGATTTTGTTCGGCTCCGTAAAAAAGAATTGAATCCTTTACAGCAAAAAGGGCACGGTCCGTGCGGGGTTTCTCCGTTTTCTCAATAGTGTTGGGCACAGCTATAGGTTCAGGTTGGAGGCATTGTGTCCATTCCGTGTCAATGAAATGGAAAGTTAGCAACCACATATCTGTTGTAAGTGAAAAATACTCGACTGGTGAAAATGGCCTGTTGCAGCGCATCACGTATACGGTTGTAGGCTCGTAGAATAGCTGTTTTAGAGAATATGTACGTCCAGGCATTCATACTGGCTGTCGAGTGTGGTTACAAGGTCACTGCATCAGTGCATTTGTTCCACCTCACACTATATTTTGTGCATCGCTTAAATGCATCACTAATTGATGGCTGCACCTGTTCCTCTGACTTTTGCGGTCGATTTTTTTAACTGCATTTCCCATTTTGGCAGCCTCATTCTTGCTGCATAAACAAATACTTTATTAATAATAATAATAATAATAAT
>CAIGQQ010031496.1:7006073-7026010 GCA_903798035.1 Danio albolineatus
TGAACAAATTTTCAAGTGTTCACCCAGAATATGCGACCTAGCAACACTATAGCAACTATAATTACCAATTTAGAAGACAAACCACCAAAAGATGGCAGCGAAATGTAACAGTACAACCTGGCAACCACACAGCAACACACCAAATTAACTACTTTCCAAGTGTTCACCCAGAATATGCTACCTAGCAACTCCCAAGCAACAATGTTTATAAAAAATAGAACACAAAGAACACAGAAAACAAACCACCAAGAGATGACAGAGAAATTTAACACAGTATAACCTGGCATTCAAACAGCAACACACTAAAATTAACGTAGTTATTTATCTTTCAGATCATGTACAAACCTCAGTTTTGAAAAATGGACCCTTATGACTGACTTTGTGGTCCATATGGAAGAAAATTAAATATAAAAGAAATTAGCAAGAATTTGACTGTGACAATATGACCAACAGAACAGAACAATGACAGAATGCACATGACCAACCCAGCAGGCAAAGGACGTCAACATGACAACAGATTGACATTTTACCCCAACATCATACGACGTTGCATTTTGTTTGGAAATGAAAATCAGGTTGATGACAGAACCCAACTGCAGGCCGGCGTCAATGTCCAATGACAGACAGACGTTTCATTTTGGTAACTTTCCAATGCAACCTAAAAACAACAAAATATCAATGTCTAATGATGTTACAGCTTGACGTTGTGTGAAAGTAATCAATATGATATCTATAAGTCTTTGGATTTTGGTTGCCATACCTGATGAGTAGGGCCACACGGAAGATTTCGCTTATTTCCGCAGATTTTTAGCTCATCATTTATTCTGTTTATTTACATGAGGAAATGTGTGTAAATGTATATTTATTCAGTTTTTTAAATTAATTTTTGTAATAATATTGACTAACATGAAAATATTCATAGGATTTATTTACAATACAGTTTGTAAAGTACTATTTTCTGTCTTTTACTAGAGATTTTATACGAGAGACTTGCTTTGTTTACCAAATAAAGTGGATCTAATTGGATTCACATTGTAAATATTAAATAAAAAGTTAAAAAGGTATTACTTTGTATTTCATACATGAAGGTTTTCGTTATGATACTCCCAAAATCATTTCTCATAAATCCGCAGATTTTTTACAAAATACTCAGCAGAAATAGCAAAAAATGTTCGCAGATTCCGTCTGGTGAGTAAATGTCAGTATTTGGCGTTAATTTGACATTGGTTTAAGTTAGGGCTCTGCAATTAATCGCAATCACAATCAAGAAATAAATAAATTAATTAAATAAATAATAAAAATAAATAAAATTGAAAAAAAAAAAAAAAAAAAAAAATTTTAAAAAATTAAAAATCGCGATTTAAACACATGCAATTTCTAAATCGCGTAAGGCTGCAATTTTATCTATCAATTTATTTAGATTTTAATATGTTAACCAATCAGAGCTGATGCAGCACACCGGGCACTTACAGCTAAACTGAGCGGGAGAAAGATGTTAACCAATAAGAGCTCACTCCGCCCACAACAAAGTTGAGCGGGAGAACTGAATAGGTGGTTTTGATTTAGGTTTTTATTTATTGTTATGACTGGAATTGAGGTTAGTTCACCTTTATTTTTTCATGTTGTCTGTTTTTAAGACAATCTATTACAGCTTGTTTGAAAAGGCAAAAACAGTTGCCAAAATCGCAATATTTGTTTAAAAAAACAACAAAAAAAAACACAATATGATCATTTTGTTCATATTGCACAGCCCTAGTTTAAGATGTTGGTTCAACGTTGGATTTTGGTCACTTTCCAACACAACCTAAAATCAACAAAATATCAACGTCATTTCACTTCACTATCGGACATCAAAATAACATGCCCTTAGATGTTGACAACCTAAATATAACCCAATGTTAACATCACATGACGTTGTGTGTCTGCTTTGGTCTGTTTAAGACGCAATTATGATAAACCACCAAGCAACATTAAAAAAAAACCAATTGAACACCTTAGCAACCTCTACACAACTATGTTTTTTCCTCAGACAAAGTCACAAATCTAGTTTATTGTTTGTTTTCGTTCCCTTGCCCTGAGATGTCCTTCTCCTTTCACCGGGACACTAAATATTCCCTTTTTCAGCTGTTTTTTCCATTCCTCAGCTCCTTCTTCAGCTGTCGCTCCTCCATCCGCTAACAAATCTTCCTAGGGCTCGATCAGTGTCAGGCAGCAGTGGCGTGTAGTTAGATCGAATGTTTGCCGGAGAGTCTGACCACCTCTGAGCAGAAGTGACTGATAAAGGGAGGGAATGGAGGAACGAGAAGAGCAAGACAGGCCAAAGCTGCTGATAAAGTGAAAGAGTCAGAAGGCATCAGGCCAAACACATTTCAGAGACTTTTTTGCTTATCTTTATGCACTGTAGTGGTTTGTGATATTTTAGATGCAGTCTAAAAAACTGGTAGTATGCACTTTTAGAGTACATTTAGAGAACTCCTAGAGTATATAGCAAGAAGAAATGCAACAGTAAATACAGTGACCACATAATGGTCATTTCGAAATATTCAGCATCATCATCAACCATCAATGGGGTTCCAATACTCAAGTTCCAATGCGCAAGTACAGAGTAGGCGTACAAATCCCCGGACGTGCTTCTGATATTAAAGTCGCCATGAAATCTAAATTTACTTTTTTTTATTTTTATATTATATATAGTAGTAGGCGCAACGGTGGCGTAGTAAGCAGCACGTTCGCCTCACAGCAAGAAGGTCGTTGGTATGAGCCTCAGCTGGGTCAGTTGCCATTTCTGTGTGGAGTTTGCATGTCGTCCCCGTAGTTGCGTGGGTTTCCTCCGGGTGCTCCGGTTTTCCCAACAAGTCCAAAGACATGTTATAGGTGAATTGGGTAGGCTAAAATTGTCCATAGTGTATGAGTGTGAATGAGTGTGTATGGATGTTCCCCAGAGATGGGTTGCAGCTGGAAGGGCATCTGCTGCATAAAACAAATGCTGGATAAGTTGGCGGTTCATTCCGCTGTAGCGATCCCAGATTAATAAAGGGACTAAGACGAAAAGAAAATTAATGAATTAATGTATTTCCAGCTTCTACAAAGGTAATTCTAACTTTGCTGTCCACGGCAAAGTTTTGATTCAAGTTCAAATATGTGCTTTAAATTTCCCCAATAACATCATAACAATCTTGCAACAGTGACAGAAATAAGAAAACAGCCGTTGCAAAAAAGAAAGTATCTGACCTCAGTGATACTGATGTGTTTACACACCATTTTCGATTCATCGGCATCATGTTGATAGATATGGTAACTAAAATTACACCTATAGTTTGATTTTACGGTATATTTTCACATTATAAAACATGGCTAAGACTATACGGTTCAAATGGATTCATTTTCAATGCATGACAAATTGACCTTACAGTTGACAACAGCCTTTCAGCATTACCCTGAACATAAGCATTCAAGAAAAGAGGCGATTAGGAATGTGTGTAAACATCACATTTTTTATCATTCTGATGGCAAAGAAATGTGCAGAGGCCTTCGCATAAAATCAGTCTACAGTCTTTCACAGATAACCTACAGTAGAAAATCAGGGAAGGTCTTGTTTTATATTTCATTTCAAGCTATTCACTAATTGGCAAGAAAAAGGGATTAATGCATGAAAGGTCTCACACATTGCCCCATCAAGGAGTGTAGAGCGAGGCATCTTTAGGAACACGGTAACACACAGACTGTGTTAGAGGTGCTGAAGGTCATACTGCAGCATATTATTGTCTACTGACGAGCCACATCTCTAGCAGTGCTGTTTGAATGCCTAGCCACATTATCAAGAGCCTGCCCCTTCAACGGAGAATACAAAAAAAAAACTGTGAAAAGTGGTATATGCTTTACAACATGTTTCTACACAGCTCTTCAGATGCCATGAGGTTTGGTATGGCTGGCTGGAAAATTGAATGTTCAATAATTCACGATTGGCTCAATGAACAACTTTGTAGTGAAGTGCGTGACATTTCTCACCTCAAATGACTCATAAATAATTACTCCATTGACTGACTAGCGTGTGAGTAATTCCTTTTCACTGTTTTCTACTGAAACAGCGCATTATCTTTACAGGCTAAAGTTCAAGATTCGTATCACAAAGATACTGGATAAAATTTTCCTGATGAATGAGGTCGTGGACAGACTTTGTTTTACACATCAAAGAAACTTGAATGATATTTTCAGTAACATGCTGTTTACTGAAAAAAAATCCCTGAGAAATGACCTTGACTGCTTACTAAGACAAGCAAAACTGTTATCGTTGCTCACACAGTATAGTCTTGGAGATTAGAGCACATCAATGGACCTGGGCCAATAGGTAAACACTTAAAACATCCAAACAACCACAAAGCAAAGTTAAATACATTCAAAACACTGCAGCAACTGCATTTAGCTGATGCTTTTATACAAAGCGCCTTGCATTGCACTGAATGTACAGGGTTCAAACCCACAACCTTGGCATTTCCAATGCTACTCTACCATTTGAGCTATTGGAAGGTCTCTGAATATGTTAAGCAATTCCATAAAACACCCTTCAAATGCATAGCAGAATATTAAAAACTAAAATAACATTCAGAACTGTTTAGCACCACCCTGGCAACCACACAGAACACCAAAGCAATGAATATCAACACCCTGGCAACAACGCACAATGTAAATAAAAATAATAATAAATCAGTTAGTGGAACCTTAGAAACTGCTTAGCAAATCGTTCAAACACTCAAGCAAATAAACAGTAAAATCCAAACAACTCAAAGCACCTGCACAACAACCACCCTGGCTACCACGTGGAATACCCTAGTAACTGCATAGCAACCTGCTAAAATAAAACCTGGTCTCAGTTTTACCCTAGCGATTTGTGATCGCTTTCTTACAGCATAAAATAAACAAAGTAAACACATTCGTGCATCACAACTATTGCATCAAAATATATTGTGTTAAACGATATTATTGTCATTTTAAGACCATTTTTAGCCGCTCATTATATAATGTTAGAATGACAATATAATATCATCATATGCAAGTACACTCTTCCAAAGAACACATCATATTTTATTTGAAAGAATATTGAATTTAATTATAGTCATTTTAACAATTTAATAATTAGGCTCTGGAAACAGAATGTGAAAACGCATATCCTAAATAAATAAATAATAATAAACATTAACAAAAAAAAGCAAGGTAAAAAGTAACAGAGGTTGCGATATATGCTACTAGATCTATTTCCAGTTGTCAGGCACCCACATCAAAATATACTTAATTCATATGGTAAATACTATAGTGTTTTTTTTTAACCATACTGACACTGACACCTTCAATAGAGATAGAGAGGTTGGGCAATCAGCTAAAATGTTGCAAGAATTGGTTTTTACGTATGGGCGATATTGCATCACCAAAAATAATTGAGGTCATGTCCATGTATTGTTCGATAAGTCGATATATTGAATATTGTGAAAGGCCTTATCACAACCTCCTTTAACTTGTATTGCAAATGAATAAAACAATATTTTAAACAAACACAAAATAACTATCACATTTCCACATAACTCTTTTATAGAAAACTGAAGCTGTAAACACTTTTTAACTTCTTTACTTAACTTCATGAACTGTTAACTGAATTTTAATGTATATCTGAAAATCTCATAAAATAAAAAAAATATATATATATAAACACTTCTTCTGAATCTGACTGGTATTATTATGAAACGCATTCTCTGAATGTCCCTTTCAATGTAATGGCTAACAGCTATGCTAAACAAGGTCTAATCAGGCTATATTGTAATCACAAACATGTTTTACTCCCTGCACATCACTATACACAACCACATTAATAAGGATCATGAAAAGTGTCTCATCTTCACTATAGTATCAGTTAAACGCATGTTTACATTCACATCTCACTGCTCATATTGAAAGCTATTAATTTTTAACACATCCGCCATTTTGGCACCATTAAATCACGGTCAAAGTCAACTATATACACAGTATATGCTTCGGTGTATCATTAGAGTAACTATTATGATCTTACCTGTTAAAACACACAGGAAAACACAGTTTTGTCAAGCAGCACGCCAGTCGTGTTTGCAGGTTTGCAACGCAGCTAATCATATACTGACTACCGCTGTTTTATGATTCAGCTACAAACATACAGAAAGAAACATGGGTGCCCCCTTCTGGTGAACCCGAGTTTCACAGGGAAGATTACATTATTCCTGCAATAGATGAAATTAAATAGATTTTTAAAAAAGACTTAGGGCTACAAGTGCATAAATAACAAACTGCTAAAAACTCAGCAACTGCAAAGCAAAATAAAAATCATTCAGACAGTACGGTAACCACATGGCAACACCCTAGCAACCACTTAGAACATCCTAGCAAAGACTTGTCAACCAAACACTAAGCCCTAAAATCAACTCAGTGAGTTTTGTATTGACAAATATTGCTTCTATAACAATCTTAAAAGCATAAAAATGTAGTTCAGCATTAAACGATCCTGGACTACAAACATGTCATTTGCAAGAGACGAACCAAAATTGCAGCATGACTGCTAAGCACCTGTTGTATCCAGAATGGTTGTGTTACACCGATAATCTTCTGTCCACCTTTATGATGCAGATGTGGCAGTCTGAGGATTGCATTCCGACTGTAGCTTATGACAAAATGCCAGGATGAGAGGAAGAAAAGGATGAGAGTAGCGGGAGGCAGAAGGTTTTATGTGTTGCTGTTTGTCTCCTGCAGAGTAGCGATGCTGAGAGGAGCAGAAAAAAAAGGGTGATTGAAACACAGCCCTGTGAAAATGCCCATTGTGATGGAGCACAAGACGAGAAAGACACAAAAAAAGCCACAAAATGAAACTTAAAATTTTGTCATTTTCCATCACTTCTACAGCTAACTTTCATCCTGTGGCTTGAAAATGCCAAACTGTGGTACATCTTCTTCACAATAAACGGTGAAACTACATAATGTCCCTCTGTAATTGTGTGCAACAAACCTAAATAAGATTTGAATCACACGCAGCTCCTGCAGTGGCAGTGACACAATTCTACCATCACTTACTTACCTTTCGCATCTCATGTGGACGATTGTTATAACAAAGTAGCTTGTGGGTGTGGTCGCATTAAAAATAATGAGATCAGACATAGTGCTGGTTTCATATTCCTTTTAATTCAATTTACCTTTATTTGTATTGCGCTTTTACAATGTAGATTGTGCCAAAGCAGCTTCACATTGAAGGTTATAGTAAATTGAAAACAGTGTCAGTCCAGTTTTTATTGTTGGAGTTCAGTTCAGTTCAGCGTGGTTTAATATTCACTACTGAGAGTCCAAACACTCAAAAGCAAATCCATCGATGCGCAGCTCTACAAGTCCCGAACCAAATGAGCCAGCGGTGAGATAAAAAACTTCACCAATTGGCGAAAGTGAAGAATTAAAAAAAACTCGAGAGAAACCAGGCTCAGTTGGGCACGACCATTTCTCCTATGGCCAGACGTCTTGTGCAGAGCTGCAGTCTAGGCGCCGGAGGCTGGAGAACTCGAGGCTCATCTGTTCTTGGAGGGTGCTTGCTACTCCGCCATGCACCAACAGCTGCTCAGGATACAGAGTGGCCCAGGATTATGAAACCTTGGGATGGTCTTGTCACAGGTCTTGGATCACATTCGTGGTGCTGCATAGTCTCTGGGGGCCTCCGCATGAGTATCCCCAGGTGGAAATACATATATGGATTACTTCATCAAACAATATTTGTTTTTGAACATGCACTCACTGCATTTAAAAGTAGATATATAGCTATAAGTCTCATGTCTGAGTGTTTTGTTTTCGCAGAGTTTCAGTTCATTTTAGTGATGCGTTTCTAAAAACAGTTCGCGGAGAGACAAAAGAGAGAACGTGCATGCTATTTAGTTCCCTTATTTTGCAAAAGCACACACTTTTGATGTTAAAAGTAGACAACTAACAGATTCAAATGATGTATAATACTTATTTGTGTGATCAAAAGTGTCTTTGGCAATAAAAAGAAAAAAAGAAAAAGCGATGCTAAACATGCTGGTGATCTGGCAACCTCAGAGGGTTAAAGGTGCCATTGAATGAAAATCTTGATATCATTCATTCATTTTCTTTTTTAGTTTAGTCCCTTTATTAATCTGGGGTTGCCACAGCGGAATGAACCGCCAACTTATCCAGCATATGTTTTACGCAGTGGATGCCCTTCCGGCTGCAACCCATCTCTGGGAAACATCCATACACACTCATTCACACTCATACACTACGGTCAATTTAGCCTACCCAATTCACCTGTACCACATGTCATTGGACTTGTGGGGGAAACTGGAGCACCCGGAGGAAACCCAAGTTCTCATGGGGAGAACATGCAAACTCCACACAGAAATGCCAACTGACCCAAGCGAGACTCGAACCAGCGACCTTCTTGCTGTGATATGCTACCTACTATGCCACCGTAGCTCCCCAAAATCTAGATATAACATGTTCAAAAACATCACATACTGTATTGACATTATATTGACCCACAAGCACCATTGTTTACTTGTTCTTTAGTAAATTCAGCAAGTGTAAAATAGTGTAAAAAAACAACAACAACCTAACACACAAATGTTCCACATGTGATCATTAATAAACACACCAGACTGTATTTGACTTGGCCAAAACATTTTTTTGGTCAGTCACATACAGACAAAAAATTTTTTGAGATTACAACAAGATGACAATGATTTCCCTTCGTTATTTTTAGATTTATCTAAGCTTGTATTAAATGTGAGACTTCTATTTTGAAAACTGGAGAAGCAGTCTTTGAAACAGTCTGAATGATCATGAAGAACATTTCAAACTATAGGTAAATGCAAATTCTGACTGTTAACAGTTTTTATGATTGAGCGATTTTAATTATTCATTCTGGTGGTTCACTGAGAAGTGAAACAAACAAGGATGACTATATCATTATATGAACTTAACATCTGATGATTAAAATATTTAAATTATGTTGTTATAATGATAATATTATATGAATTAGCTTATATTCATCTAATATCATAATATCATAATCAGGGTACACGCATATCAGGGTACTCAATGTTATTTTTATCTTAAAATATAATGCATTTTATACTATTTAAAAAGTAAATGTACAGATTAATATCCAGACAGGATGATTTGGATTTTTCAATTCTTGCTAAGACTGGACTTTATTATTAATTTGTTATTAAAATTATTACCTAAATTTAAGTAATAATTTCTACACTTTGTCAGGTAGGTCTTCACTACATCAATCATTGCAGTAGGATTGGTAGGCTGATGCACTTTAAGACTAAATCCAATCATGAATGAAATCACCAATTGTCTTAATAGACCATTTCAATATGGATGTCATTGGCCATGAAGATTTCCTGCTTGTTGACAAACTATTTCATAACATTAACAAGAGACGATTTAGTTATGACTTGACATTAAAACGGCTGTCATGACTTTATTTATTCATTCTGTTTTTGCATTTTTGCAATGGCGCTAAATACGTTAGGGCCATTGCTATTGTTTATTCATTCATTCATTTTCTTGTCAGCTTAGTCCCTTTATTAATCCGGGGTCGCCACAGCGAAATGATCCGCCAACTTATCCAGCATTTGTTTTACGCAGCAGATGCCCTTCCAGCCACAACCCATCTCTGGGAAACATCCATACATTCTCATTCACACACATACACTACAGACAATTTAGCCTACCCAATTCACTTGTACTGCATATCTTTGGACTGTGGGGGAAACTGGAGCACCCGGAGGAAACCCACGCAACCACGGGGAGAACATGCAAACTCCACACAGAAATGCCAACTGACCCAGCCGAGGCTCGAACCAGCGACCTTCTTGATGTTAGGCGAACGTCATACTCACTCCGCACCGTGGCGCCTGCTATTAATTACATCCCTCAAAATGCTCTATAAGGATATTAGCCAAAATGAGCATTATATTGTGTTACAATATTAAGTTCTTGTGCTTGAACGGTCTAAGGTCGGTGTACTGTCAGTTTCCTTTACACTCTGCAATGGTTTTTTTTTTTCGAAATTAAAAAATTAAAAGCGAATATGTAGTGAAAGTGCATGAAAATTATGTCATTTGTTAGAATATGTGAGAACTGGCAGCTCTGCAAAGTACTTGGCAGTATGAAAATATTGGCTATTGATTATCACAGCTGTATATTACAATAACAGCTGTACCGCTGTATGTGAATAAAACAGCAGCCTTCAGAATCTGCTGGAAAACACAATGAAAAAATAATAATATGTGGGCATATTATGGTAATATATGGTTTAGAGCATTTGAGTTTTAATTTTTTGGTTGGACTGTTTCTTTGACTTTTTCTGTTCGAAATCTCCAGCTCCCTTTATTTATAAAGTATTCATCAACCCAAATCTCCCGGCATATTCAAAATGCAATTTCATATGAGGCGATTTGTTTTGTTTCTGTCACATAGTAATTGGCAAATCCAACACTCTTTGGAAACAGCATCTTATTCTAATTTGTTACAAAACTCACATCAAGTCTGAGGATGAAAGGGGTAATCCATCAAAAGACAGGTAGCATCAATGCACACAGCACCAGAAACAAATGTATGAAAATGTGCAGTCAATCAAAGACAACAGTGTCTCTCCAGCTCCACACTGATAAATCCAGTTTGTCTTCGAGTGTAAATAAGTAGCATGTGTCTGAGTGAGTTTGTGTGAGGGGATTTGAGGTCGCAGTACCACCGGTAACTATGAGTCATGCTGTGGCTATGCTGACATACTCTACCATTTGTTCACCGATTGTAAATATGATGTATACAATGCTCAGAATACCCATAAGATACAACCCCAAAGCAGATAAAGTTGGGACAGTATGGTAAACACAAATAAAGAAAGAAAGTAGTGATTTCTAGACTTGCTTTGACTTGTATTTCATTGCAGACAATACAACGAACATTCATTCATTCATTCATTTTCTTTTCGGCTTAGTCCCTTTATTAATCCGGGGTCCCCACAGCGGAATGAATCGCCAACTTATCCAGCATTTGTTTTACGCAGAGGATGCCCTTCCCGCTGCAACCCATCTCTGGGAAACATCCATACATTCTCATTCACACACAGACATACACTACGGACAATTTAGCTTACCCAATTCACCTTTACCGCATATCTTTGGACTGTGGGGGAAACCGGAGCACCCGGAGGAAACCCACGCCAACACAGGGAGAACATGCAAACTCCATACAGAAATGCCAACTGACCCAGCCGAGGCTAGAACCAGTGATCTTCTTGCTGTGAGGCGACAGCACCACCTACTGCACTACCGTGTCGCCCCTACAACAAACATTATTTATCATATACATTAGGGTGGGCAACAGTACAGGGTCTTTGTTGTCACATTTTGCGCTTCAAAATGTGCCAAACATTTTCTATAGGAGACAGGTCGGGACTGCAGGCAGGCCAGTCAAGTACCTGTGTATTTGTATTTAATGTAGTTATCCTGCACTGCAACAATTGTTTTAATATTGAATTGAATTCAGAAGAAATTAATTCAGAGGAGTTCACTTTAATCACATACAACCAATTAGAAAAACTACAGGTCTGCCAAGACAGCTATTTTTATTCGCATTTCGGATATGCGCATAAAAAAAAACGGTTGATGGAAACGGCATGATGCGCATAAGTTTTAAAAATTGCGCATAAAAAAATGTATGAGCATAACAATGTAGGACAAAATTTTTATTCGATAAGAAAAGATGCGCATAAACTGCGAAGGAAACACTTTTGCCGCACAAATTCCAGTATGCGCATTAAAAAAAAGGTCATGTGATGTTGTTGTAAGAGATCATGTTATGATAAAAATGTGTGTAAATGAACAAACCAGCAGGCTGAGCACATCGTAAAACATCTGAACTGTTGTCTTGGTCATTCTAAAACGCCTTACCGTTTAAGTACACTCTTAAAAAAAAAGGTTCCTTGAGGTTCTATATAGAACCCTAGGGTTCTATACTTGGCCAGTAGAACCTTTTACCCAAAAAATGGTTCTATTTAGAACCCTTTGAGTGCAAAGAACCTTTTTGATTAAAATGGTTCTATAATGTGAGATTTATGACATAATTATATAGTAAAGATTATAAATAATAATAAGCTATAACACAGAGAGACAAAGCTTTTTGAGTCAAAACCTAATAAAATGACTGCTATGGTCAAAAACCTAATCAATGTATGATGGGATTTTTGTTTCATGCAGGTTTGTACATTACCATATAACTAATATTTATATATGCTTAATATTTAAATTTTTTGACAAATTATTTTGTGAAATTAATTAAATAACCAGTTTATTCAGACTGTACAGTGTGTTGTTATGGTTTAATAAATTATTTTAAACTAATAATCATGAAAAAGCCCTCTGGTGACGTCATTCATTTGTGGACTGGTGGTGACGAGCCTGGAGAGTGATGGTTAATTTTTGAAAAGGAGAACTCCGCTTTTGCAGCTCCATCATTCAGGTACGTTACTACTCTTTTAAAACTATAATAATGAAATATTTTGTATTACGGGGTAATGTTTCTCTTCCCTTGTCTTATATGGTGACAGACTGAATAAGGAGTAACGTTAATATGGATTAATACTGTGCTTGTAACTTTCTGATGGATTTCTGTCGTCAGCCTTCGGTTCAGGAATCTGTGTCAAGCTGACTTTGCTCTGCTTTTTGTTTGAAATAAGTTACAGTTTCGCTTTATTTGTTTGTCAGTATTAATTAAAACATCAATAACAATAAAACAGGTGCGTTATTTGAAGGCGAGTTCGAGAGGCAGCGTGAAGCGCGTGCACGCTCTTTTAATGGTAACTTTATATGAGCCGATTTCCGCTTTCGTGCAGTTTTTATCTCCAACCTTGAACAAACGAGTACTTCCAGCTTGCTCGTGTGTGAGTTTAGCCCAGTTTAACTCGGGCTAAACTCTGTAAAGTAGTGTACACGCCGGCTAGTCTGCATTAAAACCTCAAGGGAACATGCCGCGCTCGCGCCCGCCCGAGTCTATGCACGCGCCCGCCCGAGTCTATGCACGCGCTATAGTAATAATTGCTAAGGGTATTATTAAAACCTTTCAAAGCCAAAACATATTTTAATAATCCATAGATTAAAGATCAGGTGTTATTTATGAAGGACATACAAACATGCAGGCTAAATGTATTGTGAAATGTTGAACCTTGTTAAATATAGGCTACATATATGTATATATTGTGCTAAATAAGTTTAAAATTCATATTTTAATGTATATCTTTCTTTTCTTCAAACAGCCTGGACACTGAACTGCATCGTAAATCTTGTGCTCGGTATGTATTATTGCTTTTAATTCTAAACAAACTGTATTAAGTATTATGAAATGAATATTATAAAAGACTTTAACATTGTATTGTAACCTGGGCTGCAGGACACAAGTAGCTTTGAAGAGGAAGGATCCCAGCTTAAAGAAGGACATGCGTTACATCCATAATTGTGACACAATTATCATCAACAAGGACACCTGGTAAATATTGTATTTTATAACATGCATATGTCAGACTTGGTTGTTGTGTACTGAAATATATTTATCACAAAAATGTTCTATTACTTATTGCTGCTGTTTGTACAGTGAGAATATTAAGGTCATTGCTTATTAAAAAGTCCTGCAAAGAAAATATGTTTTAAAAGAAAGTGTAAATTTGCCTACAGGATTTGTTGCAATGTCTGCAAAACAAATTTAAAAATGAAAGGATTTCAGTGGTGAGCTCATCTATCATCTTGCAAAATGAAACAATAATGGGATGAAAAGGAAGTGAACTGTACTCTGAGGAACTTAACACAAGGCAAGTTCAGTTCAATACATTTGATGCCAAAGGTAGATTAATTCTGTGGTTTAAATTCATATTTACACACTCTAAAATGCTGTCTTTCTACCTCAGATTGTGATGGACCTGGAATGCGACACCAGATACTCATAAGTGAAGAACCGAATGAACACCCTTTTCCAGAGCACAGATTATGGAGGGGTTTGCAGAACTAATGGAGCAGTTTCTTCTTCTTGGAGTGCCACAGCTTGTGAGTAAACACTGTTACATTGTGTGCCAAATAGTTTTGCGTCCATGATGACTTTAAGAAACTTGTATTGCTGAAAATATGTCATTTGGAAACTTACACATGAAGTAACCAAAATGTTTTTTGCATTTAGGATGCTGCTTAGAAAACTTGGTGAAGAACACAGAAACATCTTTAAAAGAAATGGCCCAAAAAGGGACAGAAAGAAGGAAGTGCTCCATGACAGTTTCATTGGACCAGCAGCAGAAACCGCAGAAGGTAACTACTCCCTATAATACATACTATTTGCCCCAAACACACACACACACACACTTTAATTGTATTAATAATAACTGTAATTCTATTTGATGACTTATGTTAATTGGTTAAAAGTACTCAACATTAAAATATTGTTTTACAGAAATCCAAAGGTCCTACACCATCCAGGATTCAGCAGCTCTCCTGATTCCACCAAGGCTTGAAGTTTCAGCATTACAATGGACAACACTCACTCGCTATCCTTCAACTTCCTTATTTATCAGAGGCACCACAGTGGAGTGAATCACCAACAAATCTGCCCTTTCCAGCCACAACCCAGCACTTGGAAACCCATATACTCTCTCATAGATCTACACACATTCACTCACTATGGCCAATTCACCTATACCGTAAACATGCTTTTGGACTGTGGGGTCAACCGGAGCACCCAGAGGAAACCCACAAGAACACTGGGAGAACTTGCAAACTCCACACAGAAATGACAACTGGCCCAGTCGGGACTCGAACCAGTGACCTGCTTGCTGTGAGGTGACAGTTCTAACCAGTGAGCCACTGTGCCACCCATGGACAAAACTATTTACCTTATAAGAGAGGCTGACTGACATGGACATGCTACAGGTTGTGGAATGGCTGTTTGCAGTGTTTTGTCTAATCATTTTGCAATGTTTTAGTAATGTTTTTTTATTAAATTATGTATAAAAATGGATGTTGTGATGACCAATACATGCAGGTACCATCCACTTTTTGAAATTGTAGTGTTATTTAATAGATGTTTTGATTGTTTGTGTATTGTTTCTATCTGCATTGTGATATATTTCTCTTCATTTTAGACATGTGTGAAAGTGAAGCACTGTATTTGTTCAAACAGTAAAAAAGCTTAGAAAAGTGAAATCATTTCAATTACATTGTAAAATGCCATTAAACTGTTAAGGTAGATCTGCTGTCCAATGCAAAGTATGCAGAGGTGCAATTTTAAATATTTTAAAAAATATTTTGTATAATGAATTGAATAAATTTAAACAATTTGAATTGTCTGGATTGGTTTTATTTTTTATTCATTAATAAGTAACAATAATTCAATAATAAAAAAAGAACCCTTAAATGGTTCTAAATAGAACCATCTAACTTGAATTCAAAGAACCATTTGGGGTTCTATTTAATGAACCCTTAAAATGGTTCTATATAGAACCTTTTTGGGGTTCCATATATGAAGCGCTCGATAGAACCGTTTTTGGTTCTATATAGAACCGTTTGTTTTAAGAGTGTAGTTGTGTTATATTATTGATGACCTCCAGAATCAAGAGCGTCTGTGCTCCGCGTCTGACACCTTCAAACGCCACAACGCACTCACTGCGTGTCAGGATTGCCTTCTGAGGCACCAGTCATTTATTAAATGAAGAGAAGATTGACGCAGCTTCTCCTACTGCAGCAAATTACGTTTTTACTTTTGATATATGGCGCCAGTTATTCAGGAAGTGACGATTTTGTCCGCTTTGACTCGTTGGATGGAAACGCTGCTTTATTCGCACGTCATTTATGCGATAATCCAGATTTCTGCATTAAGTTCATTCACATTTTTGGATGGAAACATAGCTAAGGATCACTACCGTCAATTACACTACTGACAAAATATATGTGGCTTTTCCCAAACACAACTGCTGTGAATTTGAATTAAAAAAATTACATTGAAAATTAAAAAGTAAATGTTTTTTCTGAGAAATTCTTGCATTACTCGCCACCTGGATTGATATTTAATGTGGGTGGGGCCAAATATCATTTCCACCATGAAGAATATTCAATTCAATTCACCTTTATTTGTATAGCGCTTTTACAATGTAGATTGTGTCAAAGCAGCTTCACATAGAAGGTTAGAGTAAATTGAAAGTGTCAGTCCAGTTATTAGTGTTGGAGTTCAGTTCAGTTCAGTGTTGTTTAATATTCACTACTTAGAGTCCAAACACAGAAGAGTACTCCATCGGTGCGCAGCTCTAGCTGCAGTCTAGTCTCCGGAGGCTGGAGAACTCGAGGCTCATCTGTCCTTGGAGGGTCACAGGAATCCGTCTCTTGCTTGCTACAACGCTATGCACCAAACAGCTGCTCAGGATACAGCCTGGTCCAGGATTATGGAACCTTGGAATCGTCTCGTCGCGGGTCTTGGATCGCATGCACTGCATAGTCTCTGGGGGCCTCGGGATGAGTATCCCCAGGTGGAAATAGAGAACAAAGAGAATAATTAGCGTAGCTGCTGTTCATAGTGTATATAAAGGAGATGCGTGGAGCACATTCATGCATCATACCGCTAAGTGATGTATTGTGTGTATGCTTTACTAAAGAGATAGGTCTTTAATCTAGTTTTGAACTGCGAGAGTGAGTCTGAGCCTCGGACATTATCAGGAAGGCTTTTCCAGAGTTTAGGAGCCATAAATGAGAAGGCTCGATTTTGCTTTTCTGGGTACTACCAGAAGCCCTGAGTTTTGAGATCTTAAAAAGCGGGTTGGATTGTAGCGAGACAGAAGGTTGGTTAGATAAACCGGAGCTAGATTATTTAAAGCTTTATAGGTAAGAAGCAATATTTTAAACTGAATATGAACATGAATGTAGTTTCTTTCACAAACCCAGCTGTTTGGAATGTGACGGGTTTTTATTTAGTGTGTACATGTGTTTGTGTGCGTGTCTGTGTGTGTGTAAAAAACTAAAAACAAAAAATCAGATTTACAAATAACGCTTCATCTCTCAGTCGACACAGACACAAATAAAAACCAAATAAAAGTATGCAGGAAGCAGTGAATTGCAGCGTTTTCTAAGTGTGTGTGTCAGTCTCCATAGGAGGCCTCTGTTTTGACAGACGGCAGGATGGAACGAAATGGACAAGGACATACAGAGGAGAGACAGACAGCTTTACTAGTCTTTGAAAATCGCTCATCTGCCATCTCAAGGGTGTGTAAGAGTGTGTGTAAGAGCACGAGAGCTTCCCATCCATAACATCCTCATTTTCCCGGCCTCCTCTAACTGACACGCTGGCAGATTTACGATCGCGGCCCTGACAGTAACAAACACGGCATGCTGTAATGATATGAGTGTGTCTGAGACATAACCTACGGCGTTTAATCCATGTTGTTATGCGTGTTTCTGCAGCTCCGAGTTCATTTGTGTTGACAGAACACAACAAATGAAAACTTCAGGATGCAACTTGCATGCATTTATGCTGGAGCTGCAGAAAACAGGATTAATGGAGCAAGTCTGGAAAACAAACAACCCCTGTTATTATTGTGCTTTTTCCTCAAATGTTTTTCCTCTACTTCTGGTGGTTAAATCTCTTTCAGCTAACTGAAAATTGCACTCTCATTACTCAACCAAGGCTCATTCTGAAAACGTACCACTATATACTTTTCTGGAGAGCGCCAAATACGTCCCAGGAGGTATGTTTTCTTGCAGTTTTTGTTTTTGCGAATCCACCAAAGGCTGCTGTGTACATTTTTGGAGATCTCAAATTTCTCTCGCGAGTGCTATTCACGCCTGCTCTTCTCGTGTAAATCCACCAGAGGCCGATGTCGACTGACTGACTGCCTAACCGATCGACTGACCCAGCTTCCTCCTTCCGTAAACCCAATCAATAGTGTTTTCAAAAGCACCGACTGACCTCCCCATCCACTTCACTAAATCCAACTGACAGTTTTAAAAAGCAATCCAGAAAAAGAAAAGCCCTTGCCTGATTTTTACCACGTTTTCAGATTTTGCCACATTCTCACCCTGTTATTTACTTGTTTATTTTATTTTTTGACTTTTGTTTTTGTCTCCTCTAACTCCTCTTTTGTCTTACCGGCTTTTTGCAAGTGTTCTTCGCCCGACTCAAACTTCGTCGTCTTGGTCAACTCCTCTTTACATCTCGAGTCTGCCGACATACGTGGCCAGCTACTGGATAATCTTGTAACAGCAAGAAAACCGTCCATACGGAGGTAAGTGTTCAGCTGGTAAGTGCGAAAGGGAACAGCGTCATAACGCCCCATAGTGTTTGGTTTAAAGACGAAATGCAGCCATGAGAACTTCTGTCTACATAATTCCCACTCTCCAGAAATGTATATAGGGCTGCGTTTCCAGAATGAGCCTTGTTGTCATTATTGGAATATCTTGATTTTCTGTTTTATTTAATTTAATTATTTTTTTTGTGAGGGTTTTTACTTTATTTATTAGTTGTTGCTCCTTTAATGTATTTAACTTTTAATTACCTTATTTTAATCTAAATTATTATTTTATTTTTCCATAGTAACTATTCATAACTTTTTATTTAATATTTCTATTTTATATATTTTTTAATTTTATTTATTAGTTTTTGCATCTTTAATGCCCATAAAACTTTAATGACCTTATTTTAATCGAAATTATTATTATTTTTTTTCCATAGAGACTAAGCAATTACTATTTGATTTTATATTTTTATTTAAAAAAATATATATATTAGATTTTATTTTCATATAATACAGCGTTTAATCCATGTTGTTGTGCGTGTTTCTGTAGCGTCGGGTTCATTTGCATTGCCAAAACACAAATAAATGAAAACTTATTTACCAGTCAAATTTATTTTTAGTAATTTTGTGTGTGCATGTTTTTTTAATTTTTTATTTATTTGTTTTTGCTTCTTTAATTATATAGGCTTCTTAAATTACATATTTTTATCTAAATTACTATTTTATTATATTTCTTTAAGACTAGCTGTTATTAATTTATTCATTCATTCATTCATTTTCTTTTTGGTTTAGTTCCTTTATCAATCAGGGGTCGCCACAGCAGAATGAACCGCCAACTTATCCAGCACATGTTCTACGCAGCGGACGCCCTTCCAGCCGCAACCCAACATTGAACAACACCCACACACTACGGCATTCACACACATACAGTATGGCCAATTTAGCTAATTCAATTCACCTACAGCACACCGAAATGCCAACTGACACAGCCCAGGGCTCAAACCAGCAACCTTTTTTGTGAGGCGATCTTGCTACTCACTGTGCCACCGTGAAGTCCATAATTATTTTATTTCATATATATTTCACATTTTATTTAATTTTCATATTATACAGTGTTTAATTTGTGTTGTTATGTGTGTTTCTGCAGCTCCGAGTTCATTTGTGTTGACAGAACATCATAAAAGAAAACTTCAGGATGCAACTTACATGCATTTATACTGGAGCTGCAGAAAACAGGATTAATGGAGAAAGGCTGGAAAACAAACAAGCCCTATGCCTATTATTATTATTAATATTATTATTATTATTATCAGTATTATTATTAGTATTAGTATTATTCATTTTATTATTATTATTATTATTATTACTATTATTATTATTATTATTATTATTATTATTATTATTATTATTATCAGTATTATTATTATTATTATTATTATTATTATTATTAATATTATTATTATTGTTATTACTATTATTATTATTAATATTATCAGTATTATTATTATTATTATTACTATTATTATTATTATCAGTATTATTATTACTATTATTATTATTATTATTATTATTACTATTATTATTATTATTATTA
>CAIGQQ010031496.1:7027696-7049397 GCA_903798035.1 Danio albolineatus
TATATTATATTATATTATATTATATTATATTATATTATATTATATTAATAAAAATGATTAAAATATCTTCTTTTTTTCTGTTCTCCCTGTGTTGGCGTGGGTTTCCTCCGGGTGCTCCGGTTTTCTCCACAGTCCAAAGACGTGGTTTACAGTAGGTGAATTGAATTGAATTGAAGCTAAATTGGCCGTAGTGCATGTGTGTGAATGCAGGAGTGTATGGATGTTTTCCTGTACTGGGTTGCTACAGGAAGGGCATCCGCTGCGTAAAACATATGCTGGGCGACCATATCCGCTGGTGCGACCCCTAATTAATAAAAGGACTAAGCCAAAAAGAAAATGAATGAATGAATTTTCTTTCTCTTTCTTTCTCTCTCTCTCTCTCTCTCTCTCTCTCTCTCTCTCTCTCTTGTAATTTTGTGCTTTTTTATTTGTTAATTAGCTTTTGCTTTTTGAATGTCTTTACACTTATAATGACCTTATTTTAATTTAAATTATCATTTAATTATTTCCTTGGAAACTACCATTAACTATTTTATTTTACATTTTATTTTAGTTTTTATTTTATATTATATTTATTTTATTTTATATTTATTTTCTATTTAAAATTTTTTAATTATTATTTTGTATTATTTTGTTTTTCATTTAATTAAATTTTAAATTTTGTCTTTTTTATATTTAAATTTTTATATTTTAACTTATTCTTTAGTTATTATTTTTAATTATTTTATTTTTTATTTATTTTATATTCTATTATATTATTTTAATAAAGGCTATTAAAATATCTTCATTTTCTTTCTTTTCTGTAATGTTTTGTTTTTCTTCTTTATTTATTAGTTTTTGCTTCTTTAATGACTATACACTTTTATTTTATTTATTTTAATTTAAATCATCACTTAATTATTTCCTTTGAGACTAGGAGTAACTATTTTATTTGATATTTTTATTTTATTTTATATATTTGTATTTAATTAAATTGTATATTTATCTTCTGTAATTTTATATTTAACTTATTTTATGTATATATATATATATATAATTTTAGATATTTTTATTTTACTTTATATTATTTATATATTATTTATATTACACTTTATTTTATATTATTTTGTTTTATATTTTATTTCATATATTACATTTTATTTCAGATTTTCTTTTATTTATTTATTTATTTCATTTTATTTTATTTTTAATTTTTTTATTACTAATGAACATTTTAGTGGTTTAAGGTTATTGCCTTAAAATATCTCTTGTGAATGAAAATGTTTTAGTAGAAAAATTAAAAAGTGACTTTTGTTTTGAGAAACTTCAATCATTACTTGTTTGCAGATGCCACCTTAAAAGCTATTTATTTAATAAAGTCTAGCACACTTGTGTACTCATATCCAAACATCGGCATCCAACACATTTGAAAAAAAATGGTTAAAATATAATAAAGCCAGAAATACATCCAGGTGGGTGTACAGGTCTAGACACACGGGGCACCAACATAAATATAAAGCAATTTCATACAAGAGCAGCAGTGGCAGTGTGAACCGCAGGTCTTAAATGCGCCGTATAGATCAGTTTCAGGCCTAATGAATGAATGGACATATCTGACTCACTCAGGTTGCTGTGATAATTACTGTCTGCTCATTAACGGCCAGTCTAGGAAAACCTCTTCATCTGGCCAGCCGTCAGGGGGAAAGTCAATGATATAAATGACTTTTCCAACACGATGAGCCGAGCTCTATCAGGGCGGCTGAGAAACTGATGTGCGGTCGTTAACATGTCGCACTCAATTAGGAGTATCAGCCTGCACTCCACATTGAGAAACTAGAGCTCACACTGGGACACAATTCATTACCTACTGTAATTACACACGTCTGCAAGCATGACTTATTTTTCCTAAGTTATAACTATAACATATTATCGGACTATTTACTTTTTTCAGGAGGTGTTTAGACTAAACTAAAAGTTTTGTGGGATTGAAAGCGCAAACTTTTGCAAACAGACAAGTTTTTGAAGTCATGTTGAGCTACAGTGTCGTGTCTCGCAGGACCACGGTGCTGCATAACTAAACATAATCATAAATATGAACAAAACACTGCAAGAGCTATTTTAAAAGTTTAGTTTATTAATTTTAAAGACCCTGTGTAGTGCTTTGAAATGTGTATTTTTATTCGATGTTTGACGTGATCTCAACTGAAATTCGAAGAGAGGGTAGGGCGTAAATTAGCGTAAAGTTACAGACAATATCAGTTTGTTTTATCACAGCTCTGCCAGTGAGATTGGTTGAGGTTAAGTGCATCAAATGAAATGCAAATGAGAAACGCCTTAAAGGGGGCAGGGCATGTCAAATACTAGAGAGCATTTGATTGGTCAAGATCTGAAGAGAAACTGAATTAATCCATTCAGGCAGAAGTGACAAAACTGCAAGCTTTAGAAGTTTATATCAGGTTTCTATCGTCTAAATATGAATTTCGTCACTATTTTGGAGCACTTTAGCTTATATGATGTCCTAAAATTTAATAATACAACGCTATCTCACGGCAATTCGTAACTTTTGATTTAGTGGCTTATTTGTATGAATTCGTACGATCTAATTCGTACAATTTAGTACGATTTGCTCATCACCCAATGACGGTTGGGTTAAGGGGTGGGGTTGGGTGCCACGCCGACTGAACTCGTACGAATTAGCCACTAAACTGCCAAAACATAAATGCTTATGTTTTCTCCTGAGATCAGGCTGAATAAGACTCTTACTAATACCTTAAAAACTTTATTTTAATTTCATGTGACTTTTAAGCTAGTCTATTTTGTAGAACACTAAAATATATTTTTGATACTGGTAAATACCCCGAAAATTACCAGAATGACTTTACCGGTAAATTCAAAAAAGCGCTGTTCACACAGACAAGAACACTCTGGATTTTTTTTCTGGAAAAGACCGTTTACACATCCATTCCACAATACCGGTAAATTCTGACATAATTAACCAGAAATGAGCCCTAAACGGCTGCGCTTGTATTTGTAAACATAGAAGGGGTCTGCCTTTGTTGATGATTTCACTTTTATTTAAAGCTTTAGCATTCATGCAGCTGCTTTGTCCCAGAGACATCCAAAGGCAGAAGCGCGAGCCGCAGCTAAATGTTTACACATTTGACGACATAATAAATTCTGTGGATGGATAAGTATTGTGAACAACTTTCGCATGTCGGGATGTATAATATGTGTGTGTGCTGGCGCTCAACGGCTGCTCCACATGCATACACGTCAAGTAACTGAAGCAGATCTTGAAGGTAAACAAACAGCTGTTTATTATAAGCATTTTATCGATAGTTATTTACACAGTTATCATTAAGAAGGAACATAGAAAAACAAGATGCTGTGCTTCAAGGCAGATCATGTGAGTTCAGTTTAACATATTTACAAAATCTACCATCTAAGAGCATTGCAAGATTCAATTTAATTAAATTCAAGTGTATTTGTACAGTATAGCGCTCTTCACAATAATTATTCAATTCAAAGCAGCTTTACAACAGGTGCAGATTACAATCAAATTCAAAAAACTGAAGGTTATTAGAAACAATAACTTTATAAGTTACTAATAATTTTAACTAATTTACTAGTTACTAATAGCTAGGGCCAGACGAAATCTGCGGATATTTTTTGCTATTTCCGTGGAGCATTTTGTTAAAATACTGCAGATTTAATAGGAATGATTTTAGGAGTATCATAACTAAAACCTTAATATGTGAAATAAATGTAATACCTTTTTAACTTGTATTTAATGTTTATAATGTGAATCCAATTAGATCTATTTTATTTGGTAAACAAAGCAAGTCTCTCGTATAAAATATCTACTAAAAGACAGACAATAGTACTTTAGACTGTATTGTAAATAAATCATATGAATATTTTCATATTACTCAATAATATTACTCAAATTAATTTAAAAACTGAATAAATATACATTTTCACACATTTACACCAGTAAATAAACCGAATCAATGATGGGCTAAAAATCTGCGGAAATCTGGAGAATTCTGCGCGCGCAGATTCCGTGTGGCCCTACTAATAGCTTAAGTTATTATATAAAAACATAGATAAGCTGTCGTTATATAGTTTATAGGTGATGTCTATATGTACATATTCAGTGAAGTGTGTTTGTGTATAAAGTGTATGTTGAACATTAGAATATGTTAGTTGTGAAAGGATGGCTTAAGAGAGAACATGAGAAGGGAAATGTGTGCAGATGTATTCATGTACAGGTAAACACTGATATTGTAATAGTAAAACCTTAAAGGGTAAACTGTGAGATTTGATTCACCAGATCAAGATTAATCTAATAAATTCAAACCATTGTTCCACAGAAGAAATAAAAACATGGGTTGAGAAGAAGTTGAGGGAAAGTGTAGATTTTTGGGTGTCTTATCAGGGATCACCACCATTTAGTTACAAAACAGTTCAGCATTTTCAATTCACTCAATAGGAGCTTCAATGGTAGTCATTTTGAGGCCAACCTATGCATTACTGTCTTTTTTAGATGTTTACAATGAATAATAGATTTCAACAGAGCGCCTTTATTTTATTCCACTCAGTGTGCGTCAGTCAAACGCCATCCCTGTTCAAGTGTGCCTGCACGAGGTAAAACGTTCGCAGACTTCGGCAAAGTACAAATGGAGCAATCAAAAGAATTACGGCTTTGTGATAGAGAGCTGTCCACTCAAGCCTTCAGGGAAACAAACAAAACAAAGCAAGTCTGAGGAGAGATTTTATTACAATAAATATTCAAACGCACACACACACACACACACACACTCATCCGGTGTCTTCAAATAGAGCTCTAAGCGTCTAATCTGCACGTATACTTTGTGTAAACATAGCCTGTGACTTCTAAACACACATTTGAGTGTGAGGTTAATGAAGTCTTTAATGCAGCTCTTGTGTGAAGAGGATGAGTCTTGCTGTGGGTGTAGTTCAGAGTCACAGTGATTCATCGCTTAAATGAGCATTCACACTGTTCATTTCAGCTCACAACTCGAGTATACGTACGGTTTATTTACTTTAAAAAAATATAATGTCCGAGTGTGTGTCTGCCTTTAAAGATTTTGATCCACTTTAGAACTTGAAGTGGGTGTTTATACAATAAGAGACACACTTATATTCATGACAGAATATGAATGAGATCTAATGCATGCTCATGGCAACTGTCATATGCGCTTAGTAATGTCATGTTTAAATGCAAATGTCATTGTTTGAGATGTCTTTGTTATGAAAACTTGACACACACAATATGTCATAACACGTTTGTCTGTAACACTTTACAATAATGTTCCATTAGTTAATGTTAGTTAATGTAAAATAACGTTAGTTCATGTTAACTCACAGCACATTAACTAATGTTAACAAGCACAGCTTTAGATTTTAATAATGCATTAGTTAATGTTGAACTATGATTAATAAATGCCAACATAGGCTCATTGTGAAAACGTAGCCCTATACGTTTCTGAAGATCGCAAATTATATAGCCAGAGCTACAAATGGCTGCATTTAATCTTTCAAATGAACGATACGGGGTGGTATGACTCCATTCCTTTTCACGGGGGTGTGGTAAAACATAAATATTTACATTTAATTATGCAAAACATAATGGCAATTTCAAAAATAATAGAAACACCATAGAGGGGGCTTTTACCTTTGTTTCAGCTTAATTGTCCAACATGTTTTTAGCAATGTCTCTGTGTTAAAAAAAACAACAACATTGTATTGGACTACTGTATGAAGCAAATAATACGAAACACAACGTCACATCATTTGTTTCGGAAAATGAATAAGCAGTGTCTCCATCACCATAAACATCTGGCTGTCAGTCTTTGACATGACTGGACTTTGCTCTGCAGCGCCCCCACACCTTGATGCTCATGACAAGAATAGCACGTGCAGTTATCTTATTTCATACTTTTACACATAATAATCCATGATCACATTACACTGAAACCACACATCAAAAGGACCCATTGTGAATATATTTTGAGACCCCCAAAATTTCACAAATCACGTTTTCAGGGGAGCCCTTGCCTTATTTCAAGAGTTCACACTTAGCTGAGGATTGATTATAAAGCATGTTTGGCATGCCGTCCCTGGAGAAAGCCCAGAGCTCATAAGATCCTCGAGCCTGGGGCTCCCTCCCATTTGCAGGGTGAGAGGGGAGTTTGAGCTCAGGTAGATCTTGAGAACTCCCCTGCTGTTTGAAGCTAGAGAGCAATTAGGGATTGTTATGAAGATATAACTACTTACTAGGAACTTGTCTATAGTGCCGATTTGGATTAGCCAATTAACTTAACTTGCATGTTTTTGGATGGTGGGAGGAAACCATGGGGCAACAGTGCTATCCACTGGGCTGCCCTGTCGCCCATCTACGAAAGGAGGAGGAGTAGTGGAGGAAGGGGGGATTTTTCAAAACAAAGATGACTATGGTATGCAGGGCCGGCCCTGTACATTTGGGGGCCCTAAGCAGAATAATTTTGGGGCCCTACCTTGCTCTAAATAGTAGAGTATTGCCATTGCAAACCTGCCCACAATTATTATATAACTATTTAAAACATATTCTGTTAATTTGGCGAACAGATTAAAGAGTCTATAAAGGTTTCTAGGTTGTGATTTGTAAAAAGAAATATCAATTCCAAAAGCAAAAACTCTGCAATGAAACGACACTGAACAATAATTAGCCAAAAGTGAACATGCATTACTTAGTAATTAAATATACATTTTTGACACGTTAAAACTAAAATAAATAAATAAATAAAAAACAACAAAACTATTAACATTAATGCAAATATTGATCTATAAATAATAAAATCAGTAAGTAAATAATATAAATATGAAAAATGTTCACATAAACAACACATAAGAAAAAGGGAGGCAACAAATACTGGGTTAATGTTAATACCCAAACACAAATGTATTATTCCCTTCGGGCTTCTTCTCTGTTCCTAACATTTGAGATGCAGGGTCCAGAACTTATATTAAACTGATTAATTAAATTAGGCCATAACTTTGATAAACATGTCTCAGAAAAAAATATTACCAGTGTGCAAAATATGACAGTGAAAGACACTTCAGTACTATTGAATTTCAGTAAAAAAAAAAATTAAATAAAAAAAAAAAAAAGAAACGAGTCTGTAAAACCAGGAAAAATAAAACATTTCCTATAAGTAGACGACGTTTATTAATCTGTAATTGCCTATTTTAGATACATGTGCTATTAGAATATGCCTTTAACATCATCATTATCACTTGCGATGCTAAAAATGATTTTGTGCTATCAGTTTTTCTACGCCTGAAGAATAACGTTAGTTTAATTTCATTTACGAGGTCCAATTTTGAAAAATATATATTTTTTTAAAAATGTATATAATGTATATGTAAAAAATGTAAGGTATATGAATGGGGCAGGCAATGAAGCGAAGGCCATGGCTATGTCTGTGCATGGATTAGCGTTCTTGCAGTGACCGGTCGGTCTTGCAGGTTACTTTGAAAGAACAAACTTGAACCGCGAGAACACAGAACGCAAAAGAGATGCTGCGAGCTTCCTGTTGATCACATGACCTTCACATGAAAACAATTTCAACACAATATCAACATTTTTATTTTATTTTTCAGTGAAAATGTATAAATATTTCACTACTAAAGCAATGTCAATGAAGATAATTTGTAAAATGCAAATAAAAACGATTTCAGCAATGAAACGGCTTGCAGCAATAGTGGGTTGTGGGGGTCCCCTAGTGGCGGCGGGGCCCTAAGCAGCCGCTTAGTTCGCTTATAGGGAGGGCCGGCTATGGTGGTATGGACCTTAGGTTATTTATGGTGACTTAGGAATCATCTGATTGGTGAATCATTAATTGGATAATGTGGGACCAGCCATGAGCAATCATAAGCACATGAACCTCTTGAAATTAGTTTATAAATAAACTTCACTTAGGGGACCCGAGCTCCCCCTAGCTCCCCCATAGTTCACACTCTGGTTGTCATGACAATCTCATGAACACCCCATCAAGTGTTACCGCCAAGGGTTTAGTAACGTCCTGCATGATACTGCACATATTTATCATTTCAGCATCCTCCATGTGCTATTCTGATGTGGTAACAGTGCTGGAATAATGGATAATTTGAGCTCAAATTAGCTGTTTAGTCGGTGTCAACAGGTCAGTCTGTAGATGGCTTTTAATTATTGCTCCACTGAGAAAAACTACAGCAAATTTATCTTTCAATAGGAGCGGCTACTCTGGGACTAATTGCTAATGTGACACAATTAAAGTACTTCATTAACTGTACTCGTCAACCACAAAGTTAGGTTCAGATGCCAGATCCAATCAAACAACATAATTACCATGTGTAAAACATCAAATGAAAGCCTATTGTCTTCATTTCGAGACATCGCTTCATATATTTTCAGAAGACAATGCTTATGAAACGCTAAAGGAGCACTTAGATTTAGGGTCTGTGAACTGCATTATACATGCAGACTTGCTAGCCAAATACCCTTCATCATGTGGGCCATAATTACATGCCTGGATTCTGTAATACAGCTGATTGAAGTTATCAGGGAAAACAGTATTAAGCTTATTTTTATGTCAGTTTGACGTCTTGAAGTCTTCTACCTCAACAGTGCAGGCATCTCAACAGCCCTAGACTCTTTAAAAGGAGTCAACAAAATTGTTATTTAAGTATATATATATATTTGTAAAATGCTACATAAAATATAAATTTTGAACATTTGTGTATATATAACGGAAAGCATTTTGGCATGTAGACGTGGTCAAGATGTTCTCCTAAAAGTTCAAGTAGAGTTTAAGATTGGAGATTTAAGTCAGAGATCTGATACGAACATTTCAGAAACCGATTATTTTTGACCTGCAATTTTCAAGCACAAAGAATGTACTGAGAAAGGGGAAAAGGTGCCTGTCCTTTTTTTCTGCAGTACATATGCTAACTATTTCTGAAATATCTTTTACACTGGTGACATCCAAGGGACACGTTTTACAAAGTGTGAAAAAATCATTAGCTGTCAGATACTAGAGAGCATTTGATTGGTTATGATGTGATGAGAAACTGAAGTATGAGGTGACGTGTATAAAACTGTTGATTCATTTGTGTCTAGGCGCCTGAGGCTGGAGAATGCTGGACGTCCATCACGGAGAATCCGGAGGTGGGTCACCGGCTGGTGAACAGGCTGGCCCTTCAGGAACAATGCGAGGACTTGTCTGTCACTGAGGTCTTACAGGGATCGGTCTCATGCTCTTCACTCCTCCATGACCACCACAGCAGCTGCTCAGGATACGGCCTGGTCCAAGATTATGGAAACCTCGGGATTAATAAAAAACAGACTAACATATGCGCAGAACAGATTAACATAAGCGCAGAACAGACTAATATAAGCGCAGTCGATGATTGGCTTCTGTACTAGTAGACGGGGGTTTATTCGCCATACTGACTAATACTCTTTTCCCCATTCAAAACTATACGAGTGACATGTCATGTGTATTCTATAGTCTTTGACTATACTCAAATGCCCTCCACAGGCCTTCTTCGGGATCTGCTGGAAACAGAGATTCAGTTATTACATTTAAATGTAAATAAATGGAATATTTTCTTTTCATATAAGCACTTGTGCATTCATATATCTGTGGTTTTCTATCTCGTCTACCTCAGATGAGCTGCCAGCGCTGCTTTCACATCTAACAAATCTGATTGTTACTGAACGCTCCTGTCGCCATCATAAATAACTCAACTCTGCATACAGATCAGAGGAGTGTAGAGGAGTGACGACTGTATTTACCCGCAGTGTTTTTGTGGCCTTCAGGTCCTCCAGCAGCACATGATTGAACTGCTATTGCCAGCTTGTTCATGTCAAAGAATAAATGGGTTTTCTTTTGAATTCTGGAAGAGCACCAGGAACACAAAGACACGGTGCCACGGATGTGAATGAGAGCAAGATGGAAGCTTGTAAAACCATTGTTCAAGTCCATTCTCTCTTCCTCATCAGGCTTGGATGAGCAATACATCAGCCCATCATCGTGCATCTTCCGACAGTAATTCTTCTCATGTGCAAAGCAAACCCAATCAATCACCTGACTCCACCTGTAATCCTGTAAATTCCTCACCATCCGTCAACGTCGCCGCTCGTCTGTCTCGACAGGGCCAGTCGAGATTTATTACCGTCTCCGAGACTATTAGCTGGAACAAAAGAAAAAAAACGAAGGAGGACAGGAGCTGCGTTAAAGAACGTGGTGAGGTAAAAAGAGAAAGAGTGGATGGCGTCAGAATTAAAAGTGGAATAATATCCTGGAGGGAAGGAGAAATAGAGTTGATTGAGAGGTGAGAAACATCTGGGAACAGAGAGAGAAAGAGAGAGAGAATGAACAATGACACACTGCCGCTCCGAAGGCACTTCCCATGTGGCAAATCAAACACTAACAAAGGCCTATTAGTATAATTCAGCTGCCAGCTCTTTATGGAGCACTGGAAGGACAGGACTTGTTAAAGATGATTTGCAGTTCATGGCTTTCCACTAATAATGACCATTTAGAGCAGTTCATACTAAATTTTCACTATATTGTATTTGCATTTGTTTTATTCAGTAAAATCAAAGACTATAGAACACAAATCAAGGCAAGTTTATTTATATAGCACATTTGCTACAGTGCCAATTCAACGTGACTTACAGTTAAAGTTATTAGCTTATTATTAGCTCCCCTTTAAATTTTTCTTTTTTAAATATTTCACAAAGGATGTTTAACAAAGCAAGAAGGAAAGTTTCACAGTATGTCTGATAATATTTTTTTCTTCTGGAGAAAGTCTTATTTGTTTTATTTTGGCTAGAATAAAAGCAGTTTAACATTTTTTAAAAAACATTTTAAGGTCAAAATTATTAGCCCCTTTAACCTATTTTTTTTCCTCTATAGTTAACAGAACAAACCATCATTATACAATAACTTGCCTACTTACCCTAACCTTCCCTAACCTACAGTAATTACTGTAACACAAGTGTTTTTGGTTAATTTCAGCTCGGTGCAGTTATCATTGTTGCATCCGGTGCCACATTGTTTAAATAGCAAACGCAAGTGCACCCATTTGGGCACCCATGGGTGTGATGGTCTAAAGAATTAGGTCCGTTAAGACACATTGCTGGTGTGTTGCTACTTTGAGGAAACTGAAATAAGCAGCGCATTTGACCAACTAAAATCTGGTTAAGTCAATGGCACATTTGGACCCTTTTCACAAGCCTGTTATGATGTGTTAAACGGTCATCATAATCTTAAATCCTTGAAAGTTTTTAATATGTAGGTTTTTTTAAACAAATGAACATTTATATGTGTGTGTATTATGTGTGTATGATATCATCTTTGCTTCAAATTACAAAAAATGAATTACCGCTTGCGCGAGGCATTTCTAATGTGGCGTCTATGGGACAGGACAGTAAATTAGACGTCATTCTCCCCTCTGGCTGCCGTCATCAGTCTCACACAATTTTTTTCCTTTTTCTGAAAGTCTTCATAACACCATCGTGAAGTTTTTCTTTTACTATTTGAGCAAATAAGATTGTAAAAAAAATATTTGTAGTACTCTCCCATTCGCTGCGCTCTAAGTTTGACGACTTCCGCCACTAAGAAATCTGGAAATGTGAAAAGGGTATATTTCTGTTTGTTTTGTAATTTAAAGAGCACCTCCATGATAGGCGGGTCCAAAACATATGTACACGTTGCTTATTACAAACACAGGGATTCACTGCAGCACACAAATACCTTTAAATGGGAAAAAATGAAGAATTAAAATGTAAAAGATTATTTTTGTCTACATAAATATAAAACAACCTCAACCACCTCTGTGCCGTGCTTTTTAGATCATGTGCTTAAATTGTTAAAGGGCCACATACCCCCGTGTCTCAGCGGGGTGTTTTCACACCTCTAGTTTGGAAAAGCTCAGGAAAGTGGGTGTGTCCAGCTCTGTTTAGGTAGGAGTGTCGAGGGAGGGAAAGAGGGAAGGTTTTGCATAAAAATGGGAGTTTCCATTTGAGCATGTGCTGATTTTCAAACAGGCAAAACAAACAGACGCAGGGTAGAAAGACAGTGATTATGTTTACATGGACATCAGTCATCGAATTATTTGCCAAATTCTTAATTTGTCGACTTTAACGGCAGTTTAACTTTCACTTTTATCCACTTAAATTTCCTGCATGTCCCCCGTGACAAACGAGATGTGAGAAACTGTTAAGAGCGGTTTTAATGGAGCGTTTAATACCCCGCGGCGTAAGGGAGAAATAAAAAACTCTCCGCATTTCTCAGTATCTTAGATGCACTCGGTAGGTAGCATCAGAAAGTCGTGTGTGTATAGATTATCCTGTCACAAAATGCGGCGAAAATTTGACATGACAGTAATAGTTTGACTGCGGTGTTTACATGTTTCCACTCGGAGAGCAGCATTTACAGCGGATCTTTCAGTCTATAATATTGTAGTGATATTAACGTACTGTAAATCAGTAACAGTTCTAATCACTCTGACAAAGGTCTGTCTTTAAACACTGAAAGAGTACTGCTGACGAAACAAACTAACTTTGCCTTCTGAATAAACGAACAAAGAGCACTGATCGCTTACTTACCAAATCTGTAGAGGCAGGACAATCAACATGAACTGGAGCCATGTATTTTTTAAAAGGAGACGATCGACAAATCTGGATTTGACCATTTCCAGATGCGAAAAAAAAAGTTCCTTACAAACTTATTTCTGCTGCATGTCACGTGAGTCCAGCTGCACTCTCATAGTAGGAAAAATGAAAACAAAACCTTCACTGCAGCACATAAACACAACTCTGACGACCTGTGTCTCCAAACAATTCTTCTTTCACTTGTTTTGGCAACACAGCGTGGCGTCTCTCTACCGTCGGGACACTGCAAGAGGTACAAACAATCTTTGAAGCTATCATTCATATTAATGAAGTTGCACCACATACACAATAGAGCGCACTGATTGGTTTGAACCAAGTCTATCTCATGACTTACAGCCGCACACTCAGAGACGTCACGATGCACTCGCAGGTACAGACGACCACTCTCCACGCTGGAATTCACGCATGGATCTCATCGGCGTGACGCAGCTTCAAAAATTCGTTTCAAACTGGAAAACAACCAATTTTTACTCTTTAGCGAAATATTTGTGTCCTAATAGTGTTTATAGCAGCGTGGGACACATATATGACTGTCAACAGCTCAAAATATATGTTTTGGTCTTTCTTGACCCTTTAAAATAAAGCAATGTGTTTTATGGCTCCTACATTTTTTACATTAAATGTTACTTATCTTAAATATTTATTACCCTGTGAATATTCTAAATGCATTGCATGTGTTAAATGTGAGTAATAGAGAGTGGCTCCACTAACTGTAGTTCAGGTTTTCTGTCTATTTCTGTCAGGATGATGTGTGAATCTCAGTCTTTCAGAGAGATGAATGTCAGGTATGGGTCAGATGAGTGTGTACGTGCTCCACGAGAGATTAAATGAAGTGACTGTGAAGAGTGACAGGAAGAAGAGTGAACATGGGAAATCATGAACGAAAGGTGAGAAGGTGTAAGAATCAGTGGTATTTTAGAAACACTGAAATACTGTTGTAGTTATTGAAAAATATTAGTAGTAGCAATAGTACTTGTGCTCCATTTTCATGGTAATTCATAGTTTGAGCTATTTTGTTTGATCAGTTTGTTTTTGATAATTTTTTTCTAAAAAAGTAATATTTAATCTAATCTAAATGAAGATAACAGGGATTTGGCAACAAGGTGAATACGTTTGATTTATAGATTTCACTTTATTTATTTATTTATTTATTTATTTATTTATTTATGTATTTATTTGTAACACTTCAAATGTGTTTAAGCTTAATACATTCCAAAATAAGATCAAATTATTTTAAAGTTATATTTTAAATGATTAAATTATGTATAACTTCATTTAGATACATTTAATTCATTATAACTGTCAAAAACTGCAGAAGTGAAAAAGGAGAGGTTAAAATAATACGTTTTATTATCTAAACTGCAATTATTTAATCAAATTATTAGACATTACAGTGTAAATGTCACCAAATTGTTCTAATTAAACATTTTTTATCAAGAAAATCAGAGGCAAATGTCTCAAAATTACAATCAAATCAACAAATACAAGTTGAGAGCTATGAAAAGTGTTTGAAAATATTTTGAAAAATTAGTCCCTGTATTGATCACAGGTTGCCACAGCTGAATGAACCGCCAACTATTCCAGCATATGCTTTACACAGCGGGCTCCCTTTCAGTCACTGGGAAACACCCATACACTCTCATTCACACATACACTATGGCCAAATTTAGCATACCCGATTCACCTATAGCTAAAGTGTGGGAAACTGGGGCACACAGAGGAAACCCACACCAACACGGGGAGAACCCGTGAACTCCACACAGAAATGTCTTACTTCCAAAATGATTAAGAAAAATCATAAATCAATGAAAGTTTTTGAAAGAAAGAAAAAAACACTTCACAATGACAGTGTAACACTGCACTCCCCAGTAGAGGAGAGCAGGGCACAAAGTAACACTTCTTAGTTTTGGCCAAATAATGAATAAAGTAATGGGGCTAGACAAACCATTTTTTTTACCAACAACACACAAGCCTCTCCTACAAATGTGCACTGAAAATAGACCTGTGAAAACCTCTGAAAAAGACCTGTGGTTTCTGTGCAGTATTGCCAAAAGTGCCAGGAGTAAAAATGTTTTATTCACCCCACACTGCAGGGTAAGTTGTAACAGACAGAGAGTTAGCAGTAACACATGCAGATTTCACACAATTAAAATCCATTTAAATCCAGTTTACTTAACATAGTAGCTATATTTCCTCAATACTTAGCTCAATTTATTTTTATTCTACATAGCACAGCATGTTTATTTATTTATTTATCTATTGAATAAACACATTTGGATGTATTTGCATTATTATACATTATCAAACAATGCATTTATTTGCATAACTAGCAATACAAATATGCATAATTTTCTATTTAAAAAATATTTTTATATAAAAAGTTCTCAGCATCACACTCAAAATTCAACAATTATTTTGTTCGTTTAATTCAGGGGTCACCAAACTTGTTCCTGGAGGGCCGGTGTCCCGCAGATTTTAGCTCCAACCCCAATCAAACACACCTGAACAAGCTAATCAAGGTCTTAGGTGTACTTGAAACATCCAGGCAGGTGTGTTGAGGCAAGTTGGAGCTAAACCCTGCAGGGACACCGGCCCTCCAAGACCAAGCTTGGTGCATACCTGCCAACACTCCTGTTTTTCCCGGGAGTCTCCCGTATTTCACATCCATCTCCCGCCACCCTCCCAGTTTGTTATTTCTCCAGGGAAACTCCCGTAATTTGTACGTCCCAATGCAGTTTCAAAAACGCACTTTTGTTCATGTTTGTCAAGTTGCCAGATCTTGAGTGAACTTCATTACCTCACACAATTGATGCAATATTCAAATCTTGTAACATATTTTACCTAAATCTGGCAACATACGTTACAGCTCAGGTGCGCTGTTGATTTCTGCGCAGGAGGTAGATGGGGGACTTGAACGGTGGCAGTAGCAACAAGCAGCTGCGTCAGTAGTAGCACACATGATGGAAGGAAAAGTGTCAGGTTGTGCTTTGGCAAAGAAAAAAATATACATGTAAATTTGCCAACAGCTGAATGGAAGAATTCAAGTTTTTGTCTAGAAGCCACCTTGACGACGCCCACGCTTTCTGCATGGTGTGTCGTATTGATTTTAATGTCGGACACGGTGGAAAAAACGACAATACTCATCATGTGAAATCACAACGGCACTAAAATTGTAAATTATGTTGAAATTATTAATAATGTTCAATTCCTTAGAGAGTTTATTGTTATCGCTTCGCTTTACAAGACCTCATTGTGTCACCAGGAGCCATGGATATTGCTTTGGGATTCATTTGTATGTTTATTTTCCTATTTGTATTTTTATTTTTAATCTGAAAAACCATCACCATTCTACTGAAGAAAAAACACACTACTGTATGTGTTGGTTGACATGTGAGTAAACATACTGGAATTTTTTCATTTAATATGTTGCAATGTTAAAAGTCATAGTAAAACATTAAAAAATTATATGAGAAAATCATTTTGAGGCGCCACGGTGGCCTAGTGGGTAGCACGTTCGCCTCACAGCAAGAAGGTCGCTGGTTCGATCCCCGGCTGGGCCAGTTGGCATTTCTGTGTGGAGTTTGCATGTTCTCCCCGTGGTTGCGTGGGTTTCCTCCGGGTGCTCCGGTTTCCCCCACAGTCCATAGACATGCGGTACAGGTGAATTGGGTAAGCTTAATTGTCCATAGTGTATGTGTGTGAATGAGAATGTGTGGATGTGTTTCCCAGAGATGGGTTGTGGCTGGAAGGGCATCTGCTGCATAAAACAAATGCCGGATAAGTTGGCGGTTCATACCGCTGTGGCGACCCCGCATTAATAAAGGGACTAAGCCGAAAAGAAAATGAATGAATGAATGAAAATCATTTTGCAATATGTCTTCATTTGTATATGTAAATATTAATAATAATAATAAATAATATTTTTTAAATTAAAAAATGTAGAGTATAATAAAAATACTTTTATGCTGCAAAAATGGTTTCTCCTGTGTTTCTCATCCAATTCTGAACTTTTTTCAATAATTGGCAGGAGGACGTCTGCTGACCCTGTAGTGAAAACCTTGGAAGCATGCAGTAAATACCTTAAAACTCTGTGTTACATTTTACCACTCGTTACTTTGTGCCCCACGCTCGCCTATCCATCCTATTATAACTAATGATTTTATCCATAACCGTGCTGTAAATAATATCAGTTTATTAACAGTTGATGCACAGTTATGAATCGCAATATATTGTTTGAAACGATTAAATATCAATAAAAGTCAGATTATCAAAATGCTGAGAAAAAGATATACATTAATGTACAATTAATGTTCAATTGTCTTACATTATAAAATCTATAATGCAATTTGAAAAAAGCATAAATAAACTGCATGGATAAATACCCATGGGCAGAGCACATCAGATTACACAGATAGTATTTACTGTACTGTAATTAAACAGAAACATGAGCACTGTAATGTGGACTTTGACTGAGGAAGAGGAATAAGAAGAGCTCACATCCAGAAAGAAATATCCATTTCCCCCAGCCGTTCATATCTGTGAGCTGAGAGATGGAGCTCATTTAGTAAATGAAGGTTCACCTCACACTCGCTCTCCTGCTAAATGTCAAAAGTGCTGATACGTGATATAGACATTACAGTTTAATCTAACAAAAGCTGAAATGTCAGTCAATGATGAGCAATAATGAATCTGCCAAAGACGTATCAGTGAAGCATTTATTGCTTCAGTGTGTTTATGTTTATACGGTCAGTTGGTTTATTAGTAGTGTGTAAACGCAACCATCCGTTTGTGCTGCAGATATGAATGATAATGACATCACATTATTAGAAAGAGCAGCATCTTATTATTTTTTGAACTGATTTTTGCATGATAGATGATAAAACGAGTGAGAAAAATCTTGCAAAAATGCAGTGAAGGAGGAACCAGTGACACAGACTTTAAGCAAACATTCTATAAATTAGAGAAAGGAAATTATATTAAAAATTTGCTTTCTTGATTTTTTTAATTCAGTCAGTTCAACTTCACGAGTTGCTTTAACATTACAGTAAACTGATTTAAGCCATCAAATTATGTCATCTAACGCAATAATGATTAACTTGTGCTGGTGTAAATGTTAACTGAAATGAAATTTTAGAAAATCTGACCTGATTTGAAGACCTTAACATTTTATTTCAGCTAGTTTGTACATTAATTTAAGTAAAATAAAAATTACTCAATAATAACTAAACCTAAATAAAATGTGTGTGTATATATGTATAAATATAGGCTTGGGCGGTATCCAAATTTTTTAAACCGTCAAACCTCCTGCCTATTTTACCCCGGTATACGGTATTACCGTGAATAATAAATAAATAATGATGTAAGGCTCAGAGAGCGTCACCAAACTGTTGGCTTGTGCCCAAACCGTTCAGAAACTGAATGCCAAACACTAATACTGAAACCATAACAAAATACCATGCACAACAATATTAACAACTTTTATCATTTACATTTTTATTTAATATAATATATTTACTTCACTAAGTAATTTGTCACTGCATCAGTGCAGGTTTTCCAATGGACACTGTCCATTTTATACCTTTTTGTTGCACAGTTTGCAAATTGCCTCCTCCGTATTTACCCTCTCTCCCTTCTCGTTCAAAACCTGAAATACTGCCAAAGTTCAGAAGTTAATTTCAAGACCAGGTCACTTGGTGCGCAGCTCACCATCTTTCCCCACACCTCTCTCTTTCTCCTCCATGCTGTTCCGTGATGACAACCACACATACGCATGGCATTAAATAAACTATATGCAATATTCAATCCTTGTCTCCTATATGAGTGTATTGTTTTTTCATGGCAGTATAACGTACGGTGGCTGAGAAAGGTTAACGTGCAGCAATTTAAGAAAGCACATGCAATAACAAAAAACACCAGCAAATTAAGAAACGATCAATTTGACAGCACATCTGTTACAAATTGTCACAATACAGACAACGGAAGAAACACGCAGCAAGTTAGTCAAAACACAATGGAAGAAACGCGCAGCAAGTTAGTCAAAACACAATGGAAGAAACGCGCAGCAAGTTAGTCAAAACACAACGGAAATGTTTCAAGAGGACCCAAAAACATGACGGACACAGCCGCCGTGACTGTTGTTCAGTGAAGTGATTGATGGTCTTTGAAAGGTGAGCTGTTTTTTGTTTATTTTAATATCCTGATTACACGATTCCGTTGTCTTTTGTAAATTATCAGTCTAATTAATGATCAACTGAAACGTTGCGTTATTAACTAAATTAACTACATCCGTATCTTAGCTGGGTCCGTCATGTTTTTGGGTCCTCTTGAAACATTTCCTTTGTGTTTTGACCAACTTGCTGCGCGTTTTCTTCCGTTGTGTTTTGACCAACTTGCTGCGCGTTTTCTTCCGTTGTGTTTTGACCAACTTGCTGCGCGTTTTCTTCCGTTGTGTTTTGACCAATTTGCTGCACGTTTCTTCCGTTGTCTGTGTTGTGAGAATTTGTAACAGGTGTGCTGTCAAATTGATGAAGATCGTTTCTTAATCTGCTGGTGTTTTTTGTTATTGCATGTGCTTTCTTAAATTGCTGCGCGTTAACCTTTCTCGGCCACTGTAATAACGGTATTGAAACTGATATTGTTGCTATTTTTAGATACCGCGGTATACCATATTACCACCCGAACCTAATATACTAGGCACACACTATACCTACACACACTTCTGTCCAAACAGCTTACAAAAGACGATATTCATCATAGGTGCCCTTTAAACGATTGGTCAAACTTTATGTTGATGGTCAGTTTGTTGAATTTAAGTTACATTGCAACTAATTCTCATTAGATTATAAGTAGACTGTCAGGTTGGGGTAAGGGTTGGGGTTAGGGGTAGGGGTAGGGTTAGTGTAAGTTGACATGTACTTGCAAAGTTTTTTGTCTGTTTAATGTCAGTATCAACAGATATTAAGTAGACAGTCTACTAATACTCAAATAGACCATCGAAATAAAGTGTTACCAAATATTTTTTTACTTGTCTATGGTACTGTTTACATGTTTACAGTATGGTAAAACAAAGACTTAAACTTATACACTTAAACTAAGATGTTATGTCATTATATTTAATGGCCAAGTGAACAGTACTGTGAGACGTGATGTTCTGATGTGGCCACACTACAGAATAAGATAAATAATTAATCAATAATAATAATAAAATGCCAAGTAAGTTGAAATGAGAAAGGTAAAAACACAAGAAAACATCAACAGCTGCAGCTTCTAGCACATTATTACTCATTAGACATCAGATTTTCCTTAGAGCTCAGGTCTGATATGACACACACACACATACTACACACACAAGTACGCATACACATCTCACACATACTCAGGCACTCATTACACAGGCAAACATGCATTCACACAGACTCGCATTCACATATGCACAAAAATAGACACAGATGCACGCACACACCACACACAAACACACACTCGCAGTCATGTGGTAGTCAGTCTGCCTCATGTGTGCATGTGTGTTTGAAATGTGCCAGACAGAACAGGAGGTCACGAGCAGCTCCAGCAGACTGTGAGATTGAGACGATGCTGCCAGTTTTCTAGAAAAAGATGCAGAAATCTTCTCACACACACACACACATACACACAAAAAACACACACAGACACACAACACACACAGACACACAACAAAGACACACACACAGACACAATTTCATGAAAAACAGCTTCATGCAATTCAGGCATTCAGCACCAAGAGCAGCCCAACACATTCTTTTAGTGAAATTAAAGGTAAAGATTTATGCTCTCCATCATTAATACTTTTATTCTATCCATCCTTTGTTCATTCTATCATCCATCTTTCATTTATCTATCTACCCGTTGCTCAGTTTTTTCACTCTTTCTATGCCTTTTCGTTTGTTGATCCATCATTTATTCATTTATTTTTCACTAATCAATCCATCATTCACATTTCTGCTTTTCTTTTGTACTTTCTATCATCCATCTTTCCTTTGTCATCTCCATCATTATTTCCTTCTATCCATCCTTTGTTCATCCATATATTTACTAATCCATCCTCCGTTCTTTTGTTCATTGGAAGATGTATTCATTTGACATTCATTTGTCTTTCTTTAAATTATTCTATTCTATCAATCCTTTTTTATTCTATCCATCCATCCATCCATCCATCCATTTATCATACTTTCATTCTATCCATCCTGTTCTTTTGTTCATTTGACGATGTATTTATTTGACATTCATTTGTCTTTCTTTACATTATTCTTCTATTAGATACATCAATTATTGTATATCAATCATTTTTTATTCTATCCATCCATCCATCCATCATACTTTCATTCTATCCACCCTTTGTTCTTTTGTTAATTTGACGATGTATTCATTTGACATTCATTTGTTTTAATCTCATTATTCCATCAATTGTTTTTCATTCTATCCATCCATTTTTCATTAGTTTTTCAATCCAACTTCATCCAAAATTTGTTTGTTCTGTTATTCCATCCTTCCATCTATCTTCTGTTCATTGGACGATGTATGCATCTGACACTCATTTGTCTTTCTTTACATTATTCTACTTTTCTATCAATCGTTTTTTTTTTATTCTATCCATCCTTTTCTCATCATTCTTTTGTACTTATATTCTATGCATCATTAATTTTATCATTCTATCCATAGTTATTTTCTTCTATAATACATCATTTATTTTCCTATGCATCCATAATTTACTTTTCTGTCTATCCTTCATTATTTATCTATCCATCCACCCATCCATTCACCCCTCTATGCTTCCATTCATTCATCCATTTATCTGACTTTATCAGTCCATCCAATTATCTATTTGTCCATCCATCCATCCATTCATCCATCCATCCTATTGTCTGTCCATCTATCCATCCATCCTAATGTCTGTCCGTCAATCCATCCATCCATCCATCCATCCATCCATCCATCCATCCATCCATCCATCCATCCATCC